>NW_020869125.1:32500-45000 GCF_003789085.1 Penaeus vannamei | reverse complement strand
CCGTCATCCCCTGCGCAGTGTGTGGGGACAAGGCCTCGGGAATGCATTACAGGGTCCATGCTTGTGAAGGGTGCAAGGTAAGGGAGAACAATCGTTTTTTGTTTCTTGTTTCTTGTTTGCATGTAGTTATTATTGTAATATATGTAATTATGTCATATAATTATATATAGTTATATATGTAATTATATTACACCTTTTGGAATCTGTTAATCTTTTTAATTATTCCGAGTCTGTGGTATGTTATGTAATTAATAATCGTTGTAACGTTTCGAGTTAAAGGTACTAACGCACATATCCTCTGCTCCCCAGGGCTTCTTCAGGCGTGTGACGTCAAGGAACACCCGTTTGGTTTGTCCGAGAAACTACCAGTGCGAAGTCACCAGGGAGTCTCGCACGCGCTGCCAGGCTTGTCGGTTCCAAGGGTGTCTTCGCGCAGGCATGGCCAAAGATGGTGAGCATTTTCGACAAGTAGAAACGGGCGACGGGTCAGGGTCCTTATGAATACTTGTGAATATTCCTGTGTTCATTTCTGATTGTTGTTTTTCATTTTTATTGGATTTGCTGCTAATAACTGTCCTCCTCCCCGCAGTGAACACGATTCCGAAGCGTGGGCGGAAGAGGCCCATCGCCGACGGAGGGGAACAGAGCAGCCCCATCTCTCAGCCGAGCGACGACCTCATCCACACCCTCACCAGTGCACACCACGCCACCTTCTCGCCCGCATGCCACGCCCAACAGCTCACCGAGGCGAGTTTGTGGGCGGCCGAAGCAGACGTGGGCGTGGAGGGGCGTACGAGAGCGCAACAGTTTGCCATGATGGTGCCGGGGATCGCTAGCCTTCCCCCGGTCGACCAGCAGACCGTCCTTGGCTTGCCGAAGTTATGCCAGAGGCGACCGCTGTAGATCAAATCCCGTTGGATTTGCCCTTCCTAGTCCCTCTGGCAGCCGTCGTAGAGAGGCTCGTGGCCAGAGAAAGAGGCGCTGAGGTCGTGATTACCTTCAATAGATGGGATTACTTTGATTTCACCTGTAAGATGAGGTTTGGATAGCCGATTGAAAATTGTGTTGAACTACTTGTTTTTCTTCAGCATATTGAGGCACTTCTTTCTCCGACGCAGTGCGCGCTGCTTCATAGTGGCACCCCACCTCGACCGTCTCCTGAGACTCGAGGCGCTGGACGCTCTAGAGGAGCAGCACGACGCCCCACTCCCTGCCTGAGGCAGGAAGCTACAACTGGAGTCGCGGCCCGAAAGTACGCCCTCGCTAAGTCCCCTGCGGCTCCTGTCCCGGCCTGCTGGCTCATATCTGCCAGGAGCTGACGTTCCCTATAACCCCAGCCTGGCCGAGTACGGAGGAGCATCCCCAGGAGGCTGTACCTTGAGGGGCAAGCCACGCATCCCCACGGCTCTTATACCACCGAAGCTTGAGCTAGTCAGATGTACCAGCATGCCCTTGACCCACCAACGCCGCTTCAGCACCAACTTCCTCAACATGCAATCAGCATACCACCACCATCAGCAGCAGCAGCAACATTTGTATTACCACAACACCCTCAAGATCGCCAAACGCAACACAAGTGTGCTGGATCGCGCGAAGAACAAACAACGCATCATGAAGGCCCTGCATGGCGCAACATGGCCTGCATATGTTGCCAGGACGCCAGGAAGAGAACCTAGCACAGGAGTCGCGGCACCAGCAGTTACAGGGTGAAGTGCTAACCCACGAACGTCAGCAACAGCAGCAAGACGTCCTTGAAGACAACCAAGATGATTCTGAAGGTTGATCAATGATCTCCCTTCAACGTCCGTGCATAAAATTGTTAATGGTTTTGAAAGTTTACTTATAGTTTTTTTTAACTTATTTACATACTACTGTTCATACGTGTTATTGGGTATCTCAGGGAGACGCATTTTCTGCCCATTGGCCTCCGCAGTCCTAGTCACCTCAAGCTGGGGGAGGTTGAGTCCTTTGTTACCATATCCTTGTCCTTATTATTTCATTGTTCCATTTTCCTCCTCATATTCTTTATACTGCCCTCAAATTTTATGTTCTTCAGTGTAATAACTGAGGCGAAGGAGACATTTTAGAATAGTCATTTTTACTTTCTTCTTCTTTATATGTAAATAACCACCCCCATATTTATCATTCTTCAATTTTTACTAATTTATTATTATATAGCACATCGTTACTCAGTTATATAGCCTGATAATAAGCGTATTAATGTTACATCAGGTGACCAGACCAAGATTACATACAAGTGTTGTCTTACCCTCAAATTAGGGAGAAATATGAAACAAGTTTATACGAATCTTTACCTTTCACTCTCCTGACATACGTCTCTTAAGAATAATGTGCAATTCACAAATGGTTTTGGGTAAATTATCATTAAAATAATAGCACCTCAAAAGATGTTTCATTCTTCGTGAGATTTTAACAACTTTTTGGGGGTCTTAAAATGCATATTTTATCATCAGAGGCTACATATAACCAAGCAGTCGATGAATAAATATTTTAGAACCTGCAAATATTCAGATCCAAACGGTTATTTATCAATTTATAAGCAGAAAACATACTGTACATTTATAATATGAATCATAACCAATAAATTTTATCGAAATGATACATGGTGGTTTCGAACTGAAAATGATCTTGGATGTATACTCAATTACGAGAGGGGCAGAGAGAGAGCGAGAAAGGGGAAGACGAGAAAGGGGAAGACAGGAGAAGGAAAGAGAAAGAGAGAGAAGGAAAGGGGAAGACAAGAGAAAGAAAGAGTAGAAAGATGGAAAAGGCAAGACAAGAGAAGGAGAGAGAAGGAAAGAGAAAGAAAGAGGAGAGAGAAGGAAAAGGCAAGACACCAGAAGGACAGATAAAGACAAGAAGAGGAGAGAGGGAAAGGGGAAGAGAGAAAGAAAGGAGTAGAGAGCGGAAAAGGGAAAACAAACAAGAAGGATGGACGACTGGATGGACTGTGACTGACGGACAGATGAACAGATGGATGGACTGACCTGTGGATGGTGACATGGATGAATCTCCCAAATTTTGAACGAGTAATGAAGCAGGTTTTTCTTTTTTACTTTCTGTTATGAGATGATTTAGAGTTAAGCAGTTACAGCAAAGAGAGAGTTAAGAGGATGATTGGCTCATTCGCAAAGGCAAAACAAAAAGACAAAATGCCTAAGAAAAAGTACATTACATGAAAAGATGTGTGTATGGTATGTATAGTAACAAAAAGCTGATTATACCATCAGTTAAATGGACAAAAAGATGATTGATTATAAACAAGTATATCTGTACACTTTGGAAATATGGTGGTAACTACTTGATCAGTTACAGTAACATATATGTGAATAACTTACAAAAAAACCTGAAGTGCAAATGAATCCAGTGTTCCATACTTTAATACCATAATCAAATTCGAAAAGAATGCAGAAATGTATAAACAATGTCAACCATCCATTTAAAAAGAATGTCATAAGTTTCATATTTTCCATAACTTCAACACATTAACTCATCTTTTGGCAGAAAGAAAGTTTGGCCAACATTAATTACAGTACCACTATCAATTGTATCTTGGTTATAAATCATATGCACGTTGCACCTGCAGAGAAGAGAGGTAGTCTCAAAATCAAGCATATAGACAATGCAGAAAAAATAATCATGATAATAGCATTACTAAAAATAATAACAGTACTAACAAAAACAAGAAAATAATTAAATCAATAAAAACAATTCATGAACATAAAGCACCATTTTCTTGCTCTTGTTTTATGACAACCATAAAATATATTTCATTTTACATGTATGTCTGAAGACCCATATGTACCAGCAAATATACATATGTATATGGATATGTACATGTATATGGATGTCTATATGTATGTATGTATGTTTGTTTGTCTTTGCATGTGTTTGCATGTGTTTATGCATCTGGGTTTGTGTGTGTGTGCATGTGTATGTACATTCTAGCATCAAAGATCTTATCAATAATTACCAACAATTTATACGTAATGCAGACATTGAAGCACCCACATTATTACAAACAGGAACAACTAATACCATTTACATATATATTTCATGTTTAAAACATTCACTTTGCAACATATACTGAGTAAATGAAGCTTTTTTATACAGTTTTATCATATGGAATGCATTCTTTGTAGTGATACATAGGACATACATATACTTCACATGTATGATAATAGTGTTTATGTGGTTAGTTAATCTACTTAAAAAGCGGTGGACTTACTCAAATATGAAACTATAACTCAAATAAGATGTATGTTAAAAAATTAAGTAGAGTGCTTCTATCTTCAATGGGGTTATACCTCTCTTATATAATGCAGCACCATTAACATACAGTACTCTTATTTCTACTTACAAATATGCTTGCAAAGGAAAGTCACTATAAAATATAGTGCTTCCATGGACAATGCAAGCTTAAACTACAATAAATCAGAAGTGAGCTCTTGTCATCACACCATCCTTCGTACAAGGTTGCCCCCAATACCTTATGCAGTGCAAATCCTGCCAACTCGATCAAATCACTTCCAGTCGGGAGTTGATATGAATCCTCCTGAAAATGTCCCTCATCTCCCTTCTTTTGTTCATTCGAGACTCCCTAAGGTTCTTTCCCATATGTGACAATCTGGACATCAAGCATAATACTAACACGTTATCAATCTTTATACTCAACACATTAGCAAGGCATTTACATTCCTGAATTACTTTCCCTTTTTTCTCCTATTTTTCTTTCCTTATTCAATGATTTATTACTATGAACGGAGTGTTGAAATTCGCTTGAGGCTTGGAGAAATCTGACCAAAGGAAAGGGTTTTTAGTTATACAGATTCTAAAACACGGCTTTCTTTTGAGCTGACATGAACATTGTGCATGACACATAGAAGGTACAACACATGATGAAATGAGAGTAAAGTGAAGGCATATGCACCAAGGTTTTTGAGGAACCATTGAGGTCGTTGTAGATTATTAGTGATTCAAGCTTTCCTTCCCCATATTCCTTCTTCACAGTTTCCATCTTCATAACATCCACTAGCTTCAACTGGAGAAATTTGTTTCCTCCTTTCCTCATATTTGATTGAAAGCATCTCCGCTTTCACTCTCACATCAAGCTGGGCATCAAATGCTTCATTTTTAGTAATGTCTGCAATCAACTGCTTTCATTTCTAACTCTTCAGTTAATTTCTCATCGCACAACAGTAACATATATATAGCTTATGTTTCAAGTATGGGAAATGTTACCTATATGTGATTACAAGGGAAGTGGGCAGATACTAAGAAATGAGAATGGTTATAATTACAAACATAAATAGTACAGTCTAAATAAAAACAGAAACAGCACTATGAAAAAAACATGAAGTTCTTTGGTATATTACACCACATGAAAAATCTGCTAATATTAAGAAATATGCCCACGACAAATCTGTGCAATTTACTAAATTTTAAAAAATATACAGCCTTCTGTTTATTCATATACCTTAGAAAAAATTGTATTATCATGTTGGCTACATCATTACAAACCTTACAAGTTTTATCTTTATCAGACTCAACACGCACATTACAAGCTACAGGATACAGTCAGATGCAGAGTGTTACATATACAACAGTACACACATGTGCGCAAATACACACGTGTACATCCACAAACACACACACAGACACTCACACATGCACACACACACATTCAAATCTATACAAATCTTAAAACAAATTGGCACAATTATCATTTAAATTACACAGTATCCTCCACTTTCTGTAAGTAACTGTTAGTCTAAGTAATTTCTGTTCATCTACAGTGCACATTAAGCGTAGAGAGATTTATCACATTGGTACATAGACTAGTACTAACAAAATTCAGAAATCTGGAGTTCTGTTAACTATTACTTGTAAATAGAGGCTCACAATATATTAGATACTGTTATAAGACTATACACTAACCATGAAAATATACATTATATAATATTTCTTTAGAGGTATTTTTGAGACAAATATAGATTTCTGGTAAATATCATTTACACACATGATAAAAATAGTTTTTTTTCTTTTTGGGTTTATATTCTGAAGATTGTGAGAAAAACTACAATTTGATGCCCAATACAAAAAGGAACAGTAGCCAAGTCTTTTGAAGAAAATAAATATATTTTTTTTCTCTCTCCCTTGTATCAACACGAGCAGAGGATCCATTTCTCCGCTCTACTGAATTAGCAACATTGCATCATCAGCAGGAGGAGGAACCACAAGGCTTAGGTGACTAAGACGATGTCGAAGCCTAGTCCCCCTCCTGCCAAAATGCAACCCTATAATTGCCAAACCTGAATTCTTTTTTTTCAAATCAGTTAGCAAGTATCATGTTACTTTGACATTAAAATAAGTAATAATATATTACCTTATGGCTTTGTGCATAATCATATGTCTCTCTACAATGAACCTATAACAGAACATTCTGAAAAAAGCACCTTTACATATGCACATTTATTTGTAGTTGTAGTTGTGTAAATCTTCAACATGTATAACTATGCATCACACATAATTCTTTCATTTTGGTTCTCTATATCCTTACATGTATGCACAGCACTGTATGATGTTGTTTCAATGAAATAAAACAGTATTGCACATACAGTAAAACCAAAAAAGGTCTTCTCAAGTTACACAGACATCCAGTCACTTATTCCTATCATCTTCTCTTTACATTAAACCAAAACCCATACACCTCTAAGTCCCTCAATCTTATAAAACATCATGATTTTACTGTAAGCTATCATCATAGCTGTACATAAATAAGTCTCTATCTATGTTGCAAAAGCCTCTTTATCATCAAAGTCATTACAGTAGTATCATTCCTGGAGAAGTGACCGGGGTTTTACTGTATGCAACACAGAATCAATAAAAAAAGTAGTGACATTTAGTAATATATATGCCCTTTTGGTTCCACAGTCTTCTACTCCTCTATTATTACATATCTTGATTACTGTGATAGTGTGTAAATATATATATATATATATATATATATATATATATATATATATATATATATATATATATATATATATATATATATATATATATATATATATGTATATAATATATATATATAATATATATATATATATATATATATATATATATATATATATATATATATATATATATATATATATATATTATATATATATATATATATATTATATACATATATATATATATATATATATATATATATATATATATATATATATATATATATATATATATACATATATATATATATATATATATATATATATATATATATATATATATATATATATATATATATATATATATACATATATATTAGATGGTGTTTACATTGTACTAAAGCAACTATACACCTTCAAACATCTAAATGTACTCTGTTTTTACTCCTTCCTTATATAGTAAAATTATTTGATGGAAAAAAAAAAAAAAAAAAAAATATATAATATAATATATATATATATATATTATATATATATATATATATATATATTAGAAATAAAAGGAATCTGACACAAAGAAATTTCAACCGATCAGTGCATCTTTGTGGGTGTTTACAAGATATCGGAATTATATTTGTGTTGCTGATATACAGAAAACAAGAGAGAAAAAAGATAAATGCACATATGCCATAGTGGGAGTCCTGAGATAATGACTTCTAAGCAAGACAAGGAAAGAGTCCACTTTCTACTAACCCCCTCTTTACATGCTAAATATTTGAAATATTCATGTACAGTAATTCATAGTGGCATTTGGCTAATTCTCACACTGAGTCATGAAGATTACACCTATCCACTACTTTGAAACTATCAGGCAAATATTACTCCTCTTCTCTAGTTTTGATTCCTTCTCAACTTAGAACCTAACTCTCAAAATATTCTTTTATTTTTGTGGTAGTTCAATAATCTGTAAAATTTCTATGATTCTCTTCCAATTTGAAAATGAGCAGAAAAACATAAACTACCAACTCACTATTGCATTAAAAACCAATCACAAGTTAAGGCATTATATCATGGTCTGGATGAAGCAGCATTTTCTCAGTAAATCCACTAAAGCACATAACCTTCTTTATCATTAACCCATTGGATCCAGATGTTTAACTACCATCACTTGGCCAAAAACACAGGCTTACTTGAGCAGACATTCTGCCAGGTGCGCAACTTGAAGGCCATGCACAAACTAATATGCATGTGTAGTGACAAGACCATGTCTCTCCTCTGCAATTTCTTTTTTGGCATAATCATTTTTAGCTTTTTGGCTGTTTTCCAATATCTATATTTGTCATTTGATTTGCTTTATTCAGATGGTAATACTTTCCATATTATCTATAACTATGGTCATGGTGAATAGGAATTAGATTCTGAGCATGAAAATAGGGTCCTCCTTGGAGCCGGCATGGCTCATGGACATTACACTCCGCATTCGTTTATCGATGGAAATAATGCAAAAGCCCCTTTCTAAAAGCCAAATAAGTATAATCACCCTCAATGAGGTTTGTGCAATCATGGCGAGCCTTTCCAATCACCTCGGCCAGAATGCTCACGATGGCAAGTTTACAGATCGCAGCCAAAATTTCCCATGACTGTATTGTTCATGCCTCACGCCATTTTTTTTGCATGATGTGATTGTCACGTCATCCAGATCATATGGGTTAAAAGGCCTAGGTTTGAATAAGCATAGTCTTTTTTATCTGATTGTGTGAAAAAGGGAAAGAATTGCAGAAAAAAGAGGAGGAAAGGGTAGGTAAGAAAAGAAGTGACATGGAGGGGCCGGGATGGAGGGAGGGAGAGGGAGAGGGAACAGGAAGGGGAGAGGGGAAGGAGTGAGGGAGAGGGAGAGGGAGAGGGAGAGGGAGAGGAGAGGAGAGGGAGAGGGGAGGGAGGGGAGAGGGAGAGGAGAGGGAGAGGGAAGGGAGAGGGGAGAGGGAGAGGGGGAGGGAGGGGAAGAAGAGGGAGAGAGAGAGAAGAGAGAGAGAGAGAGAGAGGAGAGAGAGAGAGAGAGAGAGAGAGAGAGAGAGAGAGAGAGAGAGAGAGAGAGAGAGAGAGAGAGAGAGAGAGAGAGAGAGAGAGGGGATGGGAAGAGTGCATGTGTGTATGTATGTGCATACACATTTGCAAGTGCATGTGGATGTGGATGTGCAAGTGCATGTGTATGTGCATGTGCATGTGCATGTATATGTGTGTGTGCAAGTGCATGTGTATGTGCGTGTGTAAGTGTATGTTTATGTGTATGTATGTGCAAGTGCATGTGCATGTGTAAGTATGTGCAAGTGCATGTGCATGTGTATGTATGTGCAAGTGCATGTGCAAGTGCATGTGCGTGTATGTGTATGTGCATGTGCATATGTGCATGTGCATGAGTGTGCATATACATGTGTGCATGTGTGTGCATATACATGTGTGTGCATATATATGTGTGCATGTGTGTGCATATACATGTGTGCATGGGTATGTATGTGCAAGTGCATGCGCATGTGTACGTGGATCTGCAATTGCATGTGAATGTGCATGTGTAAGTGCATGTATATGTGCATGTGCAAGTGCATGTGCATGTGTATGTATGTGCAAGTGCATCTACTTGTGCACATGTGCATGTATGTGCATGTGCATGTGCATAAATGTGCATGTGTGTTCATGTGCGTGCATGCATGTGTGTGCATGTGCATGTGCCATGTTCATGTGCATATGCATGTGAGCATGCATGTGTGTGCATGTGCATATGTGTGGATGTGCATGTATGTGAATGTGTGTGCATCTGCATATGCATATATGTGCATGTATGTACATGCATGTGCGTGCATGTACATGTGAACGTGCATGTAAGTGCATTCATGTGCATGTGTATGTATGTACATATGTGTGCATGTGCATGTGTATATTTGTGTATGTTTGTGCATGTGCATGTGCATTGCATGTGTATGTATGTGAACATACATGTGCATGTATGTGCATGTGTAAGTGCACCTGCAAGTACATGTTTATGTGCATGTATATGTGAATGTGTGTGCATGTGCAAAAGCATGTATATATGCATGTCTATGTGAGCGTGTATGTGCATGTGAATATATATGCATGTGTGTGCATGTGCATAGGAACATGTTTGTGCATGTATGTGCATGCGTGAGCATCTGCAAGTGCATGAGTATATGCATGTCTATCTACATGTATATGTGCATGTCTATGTGCATGTGCATCTGTATGTGTATCTGCATGTAACTGCATGTATATGCACATGTCTATGTGTGTATGTACATGTGCATGCATGAGCATGTACATCTGCAAGTGCATGTGTATGTGCATGTGTCTGCATGTGCATCTACAAGTGCATGTGTGTATGTGGGATATGCATGTATGTGGATGTGTGCATGTGTGTGCATTGCATGTATGTGTATGTGTATACAAGTGAACATGCATGTGTGTGCATGTGTATGTATGTGCATGTGTGTACATGTGCATGTATGTGCATGTGTGTACATGAGAATGTGGATGTGCATGTGTGTGTACATGTGAACGTACATGTGCATGTGTGTACATGTATGTGCATGTGCGTGCATAAATATGTACAACAATCAATCTAATGACAAGAAATAAACATGAAAATCAAAATCACATCAAATGGCAAATGGTATTGAAGATAATTATTATCAGATGAGAAGGATAATTCTCAAAATCCTAATAATATAGTATTAGTAATAAGTTATCAAATAATAATAAAAACAGTAACAATAATTATAAAATCCATCATAACAACAACTATAATAATAATAATAATAATAATAATAATAATAATAATAATAATAATAATAATAATAATAATAATAATAATAATAATAATAATAATAATAATAATAATAATAATAATAATAATAATAATAATAATAATATAATAATTAAAAATAGTATAATAAAGAATAATAATTTTAATAACAATAACAATAACAATGATAATAATAATGATATTGATAATAATAGCAAAAGTAGTATAGTAATAAGAATAGTAATAATAGTAATGATGACTGATGATGGTGATGATGATAAAGAAATATAACAATAATTTTCTTTTATTCTTAATCATAAAGGTAAAAGTAATAACAAGAACGAAATTAAGATACTCTAGACCACTTACAAACTCCAGAATAAACAAGTGGCAACTCTCCCTGTACTCCGAAGTACTTTGATTCACCAAGTCAGTTTTACGGATAAAACAACATGTAAATCAGAGTCATGTAAATACACAAGCGCACTAAAAAAATGAATTGGACATTTTGAAAACAATGCGTGGCTCACTATTCCAATGACAAACCAGTCTTTTATGGTATAATCTTCTTGCAGATATGGGATTTACAGAATCACTGGGAATGAGATAATGATATTGATAATGGGTAATAGTTAAAGGTTAAAGCAAATAAATGTGATTGACATCACAGATCATACATCACTATGATAAAGTATTTTGGCAAAAAGGGTAAAAATGAGTTAGCAATTAGGATAAAATGCATTAGACATCAAAAGTTGTAAAGAAGTACTGGATAGTATGGTAGTGAAAAGGGTAAAGGGAGGCAGACAAAAGGTCATTTGGGTAATGGTATACGTACGCAAGTGAGGAAACTACCAAACGACAGATAAAGCAAGGGCATAAGTGTCAACAGGTACATATGCAGGTACACCTGTATGGACATTTGCTTGTTGCAAAATGCAGCATTTGATAATGACATTGCGCACAGATGAGTGTTTGTGAATGTCCAAAGAAGACTTTTATACCAATATCAGCAAATAAGAAAATCACAATGATTTATGAAGACAGCTTGTAAACTTTTCGTTAAAAAAGCAATTTGTGCAAATTTACACATGAGACTCCCTGGTAATATGGTGAAGCTTATAAAGGGGTCTGTATATGTACCAAGGAAAAGGTACTTGTGTTGGAAAATAAAAATATAAATAATGATGACAACATTTCAGTTTGGCTTCACTCTAATGGTCAATTTTGTTTTTATTTGAAACTGGTTGTTTCCACTGTGAAGAGCACTTCCATATTATGGGCACATCAGAGGTGGATTTTACAATATTGGAAAAATAAGGGGTATGTCAATTATTTTATGCTGAATATGATAATATGTGACACCTGCTCTTAATTTAAAACATGGAATTTTGAAAATAGGTCTTAAAATGAAACCTGTGGATGCTTCTGTGGTCACCATAAATACGTATATAATCCCCCCCCACTCTGGTATCTGATGATTTTTATTCAATCAAGATAATGCGAGCAAAGGAGTGACAACAGCCTTTATGTAGGTTCCCCATATCCAATGGCCATCTTCAAAATTTATGAAAGAAAATGACAGAGAACTATGAGGTAAATAATAATTTTTTCCTTTGCATAAAAATAGGCTTTGTCCTATTATATGAAGATGATTCAAACAGTTAATCCTATGTGTTTACATGCATATAAACCTCTTTGAAAATTAT
>NW_020869125.1:25000-27500 GCF_003789085.1 Penaeus vannamei | reverse complement strand
GCGCATACACCCAGCCCACATGAGTACTCATGCATAGGGCTAAGCCTATGTGCCCCAGCTCTAAGCAACTTTTTTTCTTATGGTGTATCATCCTGACATTTTCATTATGCAAACTTCATATAATCTCTGCCAATAGCTTATCATCTGTGCAAAGCAGGTAATATTGTTATTAGCACTATCTTTTCAATATCTTTATATTATTCAGATCTAAAAAAATATGTTACTTATGCTATATGAAAAGTTACGGATTCTTTGCATTGTCTATACTTCATATTATTTGTCCAAGTAGTTTAGACAGTGTAGGAATAAAGACATTTTGATATTTTCTGGAAACAAGTTTTTATGTTTTGTTATTTTCTAAGGTCTACATTTGTCACTTGTTGCTTTATCAATCTGGTAATATACTATTTTTTTTGGAGAAGACTCCATGTTATATTTCAAAATAGTTTACACAGTGAAATACAGGTAATATTGTATTTCCATTTTTGCATTGTTCAGTTTCCAAAAATAAATATTCACCTATGCTATACCAAAACAGTAGTTAATTGCACTTCATATTAAATCTCCAAATATTAGCATTGTGCTAATAGTCTACATTCTGTAAAGTACATGAAGCATTTCCAAAAATAAATATTCACCTATGCTATACCAAAACAGTAGTTAATTGCACTTCATATTAAATCTCCAAATATTAGCATTGTGCTAATGAAGGATATAAAAAAATGCTTTTCTCTTTTACATACTTTTATTTATATAAATTTCATACATAATTTTCCTTTGTATGGTAAGCCTGAAAACATTGAAATTGGCACAATGCCACTTGACAGGTCCTGGTTTCCTTTCTTACACCCCTAGCGTACCATAACTTGACCTGCGGTACTTTCCACCAGGTGCAGGTTTCTGTGCATGACTTTATGTCCTCCCTGGAGAGAGCCCTCTCCCAAGTTTGGCTCACGGATGGTTCCTTCCACCCTTGTGGACTAGTGGAATTCCTGTAGGAGCTCACAAATAAGCCCCTTTCTAAAGGCCTGCAGAGTCAAATTCCCTCCTAGTACTTTGTGCACCTAGGAATTGACAACTGTCATCTCAATATGTTTATAAAGGACCTTAGTGGTGGACTTGATGAACTTGCGAGAGGTCGGGTATGATTCAACCAGTCATCTCCATCCCCTTCATCATTATAGTCAAACACCACAAAGGGTTTGACCCTCCAGTAACCATGTCCATCTGAGATTGTAACCATCTCCCTATTGTGGACAGTCAACATCACTGTGACGGGCCTCTTGTCGTACCCTTGAGGGCACATGCCTGTCTTTATGCTGCGATAGCCCACATCACCACGAGTCTTTACATGCAGGTTTTTTGACATGTACTTGCAGTTGACATGAACTGTGCCAACAGCATCAACACCCCGACCCTTCTGGTAGTGGAAAAGACAGGGAGATGTACCAGTTATCAGGATGCACCTCATACCCCTTTCCAAATAGACCCGTGCCACCCATCAAGCCTATGACAACCTTCGAGGATGCAGGAATTTCCCCTTTGTCCTGGCCCATATATATCCTGGGAGCACTGACATAGTCTGCACTTGGCCCTGGAAAAAAGAAAGAATTAGAAATTGCTCACAATGCAACCTTTGAACTAACAGATATTTGCAGTAAAGGTACCATGTGACTCTCAAGACACTTTACCTTGACTGATCACAAGCTTGTAGATTTTCACCCTAAAGCACAGGCTTGTCAGCGCTCCCTGGAACTTTCACAGACTCATCGATCAACATCCTCTAGGCAGGAGTGTAGATTGATGTAAACTGACGAGACAACAAGTTGATCACTAGCCAAAGCTTCTAAAGGCGGTCAGTGATGGGTCCTACCCTATCATCAGCCACCATGTGTATCTCGTCGATGAAGATACCCAAGCTGAAGAACAATGATGACCAACACCTGTGGCCAAAAGCCAACACATCCTCACTATCAACAGATTGTTCTGCCTGAAAAGTAAGATACCATAAAACTGATGCCCTGTATTTGAGGCACATATAACAATATTCAGAAAGAATACACCTAGAGACAAAATGAATTTAAAGGTAACTTACCCAGGAAGAAGGCTGAGGATCATTTGGGTCATCGTCTTGAGGAGCGACAGAGGAGAGAGGGCCTTGTTTACGAAAACTGAAAGTAAGTTTCATCTCCAGGAATTGCTGGAGACAAGTGCTTGCATTGTGACCATATACACACCCTTTTACACAAATTTTTCGCGGTTCCACAATTCCTGCTATTTATCACAGCCAATCAGAACAACTCTAATTACTTCAGAAACATCTGGCCATGCAAATCCTGTTGCAAATATAAAAAGCTCTATTCTTACTCCAGCACGAATTTTCATACTGCAAATATAATTCCAGAACGAATTCTCCTGTTGCAAATATAAAAAGCTCTCTTCCCTACTTCCTCACAGTCTTCCTACTCCAGCACAAATTCTCATATTGCAAATAAAAAAA
>NW_020869125.1:12500-20000 GCF_003789085.1 Penaeus vannamei | reverse complement strand
TGGTTATAGAACACTACAATTTGTGACTGGCATAACATTTTGGATACTAAATGATACAATTAGTGATGTAGTATTTAGAATATCCTCTAAAATAAGTATTTGGTAAATGTGATTTTAAATGCAAGATTTAATCAGACTGTGCAATGAGAAAGACATCAATTATTCAGTTGATAAAACTGATCTTTTCAATCAGATTATCATAGTAACCATATGTATATTCTAATTTAAATCTACCTTTCCTGTAAATATTTTGATCTGATAGTGCAATCATAGTAAATATAATATCCAGGCAGTTGATCAGATACTCAGTGATATCTGTAACGTATATTGTTCATGAGAAATATTGGGGTTATACACTTTCCTCATCAAGTATTATTTCTTTACCTCTCTAGCATTACGAATTCTAACATAGACAAATAAAGGAAAAACAAAACACAGCAGCTTCACCTCACCTGCAAGACGTACTGAATATCTTCCTTCCGCGTGTGACCCGGCTCGTCCTCAGAGCAGCAGCAGCAACAGCAGCAGCAGCAGCAGCTATGACCTTCCCTCCAGCACAATATCATCTGCAGCTTTTGCCAGAGCCATCCTGCCTTCTCCTGTTTTGGAAAGGAAAGGAGACATAGATGTCTGTTTGCTGTGTGCACCAACATCATTAATTAGTCAGTTCTCCTTTTTCTATTTTTCTCTCTGTGCCTGTCAGTCAGTTTATTTGTATCTCTTTCTGTCTCTCATTCTATCTGTCTCTTTTTCTGTCTGTCCCTCTCCCTCTGTCTGTCCCTTTCTCTCTGTCTCCCCCTCTCTCTCTCTCTGTCTGTCCCTCTCTCTCTCTCTCTGTCTGTCCCTCTCTGTCTGTATGTATGTCCCCTTCCCCCCCCTTCTCTCTCTCTCTCTTTGTGTGTCCTTAATCTTTGTCCCTCTCTTTCTCTGTCTCTCTCCTCTCTGTCCTATCTCTGTCCCTTATCTCTTGCCTGCCCTATCTCTGTCTATCGCGTCTGCCTGTCCTATCTCTGTCTATCCGTATCTCCTGTCTGTCCTCTCTTCTGCTGTCCCTCTCTCTCTGTCTCTATTTCTGTCTGTCCGTTTCTCTGACTGTCCCTATTTCTGTTCATTTCTATATCTGTTTGTTCACCTCTATGTCTGTCCCTATTTATGTCTGTCTTTATTTTTGCCTGTCCCTATCTTTGTTTTGTCTTTTTCTTTATTTATTTCTGTACCTCTCTCTCCTTGTCTCGGTATGTCTCTGTCAGTCCCTATCTCTGTCTGTCCTTATCTCTTATCTTTGTCTATCCCTATCTCTCTGTCTGTCTCCTGTCTCCTACTCTCTGTCCCACTCTCTCTCTCTCTGCCCTGTCCTATCTCTGTCTGTATGTCCCCCCCTCTCCTCTCCTCTCCTCCTCTTCTCTCTCTCTCTCTCTCTCTCTCTCTCTCTCTCTCTCTCTCTCTCTCTCTCTCTCTCTCTCTCTCTCTCTCTCTCCCTCCTCTCACTCCCTCATTCTCTCGTTCTTTCTTTCTTTCTCTCTCTTTCTCTTTCTCTCTCTCTCTCTCTCTCTCTCTCTCTCTCTCTCTCTCTCTCTCTCTCTCTCTCTCTCTCTCTCTCTCTCTCTCTCTCTCTCTCTCTCTCTCTCTCTCTCTCTCTGGTCCTATTTCTGTCCATTTCTATATCTGTTTGTTCATCTTTCTGTCTGCCCCTATCTATGTCTGTCTTTATCTTTGCCTGTCTCTATCTGTCTGTCCCTATCTTTGTTTTGTCTTTTTCTTTATTTCTTTCTGTCCCTCTCTCTCCTTGTCTCTGTTTGTCCCTATCTGTCTGTCCCTATCTCTGCCTGTCCCTATCTCCGTCTGTCCCTATATCTCCCTGTTCCTATCTCTGCTTGCCCCCATCTCTGCCTTGCCTATCTCTGTCTGTCCTTATCTCTGCCTGTCCCTATCTTGGTCTGTCTCTATTTCTGTCTGTCCCTATTTATGTCTGTCCCCATGTCTGTCCCTATTATGTCTGTCCCTATTTATGTCTGTCCCTATTTATGCCTGTCCCTATCTCTGACTGTCTCTGTCTCTATATGTCTCTATTTCTACCCGTCTATATCTCTGTTATGTCTATATCTGTCAGTCTCTATTTGTCTGTCTCTATCTCTTTCTATCCCCATCTCCCTTTGTCTTTGTATGTCCCTATTTCTGGCTGTCCCTAATTCTGTAATTCTTTGACTCTGTCTTTGTCTGTATCTAACTAATCTCTGTCTTCCCCTTTTTTTCTGTCTGTGTCTGTGCCTGTCCGTATCGTGTTCTTGTCCGCGCTTGTGTGTCTCTCTCAAATATCAACATGGGAGACTTCAATAATTGCCATGCTGGGACAATCCAAAAATTGATTTCAAATTATTTTTCCTTGTCACAGCAATCCCCATTGAATATGCCATTGCTGTGAAAAGTGTAAACACGTAAAAATGGCATAATCATCATATCCCTTTACAACAAAAAAGAACAATACATATAAACGGGGAATTTATACTGAAGACATGGTGCAATACAAACTTTGACAGAATTTGTCAAATGCCTCTTCACAATATCTTGACCACATCCTTTAGATTTAGGATTTATACAAGACACTGACCTTCGACCTAGAGTAAAGGATGACACTGTACACGGCAAATCAAGTCATAAATTCCCTCTATAATCTTATAGCTGCCTATGGCCTACGTGCTTATCACTATTTTGCAAACACATCTAAAATGCACATGAGCTTTGTTCATATTATGCAAATAAATTAGATTATATAACCTTTTAAGGTTTTTCATACTCTATACAGATAAACACATTTAAAACACCAAATAAAGGCATAATTATATTAATAGTATTTCTATAGTTTATATTACATATCTATCGATATCGTATTTGCATGCATATTAATGGAAATCCTGACCTTTTCATCTGAATAACAGTAATTTTCATTTAGTAATACAGTGATGATTACCACGATAATGAATCATTTAAGGTTAATCCGAGAATTAGTTTACAATTATTTCTATATTTAACTAAGTTTACCTTAAAATGAAAATCACAACCCACACTAAAAGATTAAGAAAACGAACTTTATTTCAGGCCTAACTACACATATCGGATAATTAAAAACAGAAGGCAAACTCTACCAGTAACAGATAACAGACGTAAGGAAATTCTTCCATCCAGAGCAACAGCAGTAGTAACAAATAATATGAATATATCAACACCTAATCAACTTCTATAAAAGACACGGATGCCTTAGCCTAGTGGTTCCCCAATCTTTTTTCATTCTATGGCCCCCGACCAGTATATGATAATCACCCTGGTCCCGTTCAATGACTCATCTGTTCCCACTCACTTAATACTATTCCTGAATAATGTAAAGGTTTCATGAACACCCAGTTGAAAGATTCCGACGTATTTTTTTTTTTTTTTTTTTTGTAGTACGTCCGCATAACGGATCGTAATGCTTTTGTTATGTTGGATTCCTCTCCCTGTCTAGTTTCCAAATATATATAAGTTATTGCGCGGAAACCCTCCAAACCCCCACGTTCTTGGCCCAGATAGGAGAGGGCGTGATAGGTACCAGAGATATTGGGGGGTAAAATAAGAATATTATACACAGAATCAGTCAACCCCCTTCCAGGAAAATAGAGAAACCTCCACGAGTTCCCGGCAGGAGAGGGCGTACGACCACTATGCGGAAGCGGCGGTGCCAAGCCTGTCCGAAGCCCTCTCCCGCAGTGAATAAGTAGAGGGTTCTTCGTTTTCGTGGGCGGGGGTTGGGAGCGGCAACCCCCAAGGAGGGGATCGCAGGCATTAAACAATGTAGTGACTGATTCTGTGAGTAATATTTACATTTTACCCCGCATATTCCTGGTACCTTTCATGCCCTCCCCTGCTATCGGGGCCAAGAATGTGGGGGTTGGGGGGCTTCCGCGCAATAAAACCTACATATTTGCAAGGTAGACTGTGAGAGGAATCCAACTTTACCGAAATCGTCGCGATTCGTTATGCGACCGTATTACAAAAAGTTAGTGATTCCAATTTATTGATGTGTGACCGATGATCATATGTAGGTACAGTAGTTGAGTTAAAGTTCAGTTTTATTCGACGTCAATTTTTTTCAGAAAGTACCCCGTGGTCCTCACTCGTAACTCTTGGGTAAAGAGGTCAATAGTGGGTCACTAAAAGGACCACCAACAAAACAAAACCGCAAAAAAAAAAGACCACATGAACACTTCGATCTTCTTTCCCCGTAATTTGTCCTCATCCTCTGAAAAAAACAAAAACTCCAGCCATGAAAAGAAACCCCAAACCGGTATCCTAAAACATTCATTGTCCTCATGAATTCGTTCGTCTCATATAGGCCTATTCCTCCCTCAGCACCTGGGTTATCAACGAATCTGAAGAAAGCAGAAAGAAAGGATTTACAGTCGCGGTCACACTACCTCGTCACGGGATACTATTGACTGTTCACACTAAGGTCTAAATAAGTACATACATATATACTTATACATATACTAACATACTTACATAGACCTTATTTCACACTACCCCACGATATGTAAACATTGCGATCATGGTGCTCTGCAGGGAAGCAACACGAGCTATTTATAAGTCATTTGTTTTTTTCCTTAACGCGTTGTTTTATTGTCCTTAAAATGGCAAAGAAAAAAGGGAAGCAAAACAATTATAGGTTAGATGGTGGTTTGACAAGAAAGACCGAAATGTGTGAAAATATGTGAATATTCCTGCTATAGATGTCTGGTAATATCAAACTTTTATCCTTTTCGGTTTCCTGTTCTTATAGATGTTTTTTATGCCCTATTTTTTTTAATTTCGCGCCGATAGTGAAATGTTTTGCGTTCGTACTCCACCTGAGTTCCATACTTGTTAAAATTTTAAAATAAATACCATGAGAACTATCCCTACTTTTATGCAAATTATATTAGAGAAAACATGTATGATTTTATGTCAAAACACCATTTTTAGTAATCAATTAGGTATTTGGTAATTATTATTTCATAGTTTTTTAAATTCTTTTATTAGAGTGGCAAAGATTGAAGCGGCGATTGTTTCCTAATCCCTCGTTAAAGATTGCAGAAAAAATACACATAAAATTGCATTAAGTGGGAAAACCATGTTTTAGATTATTATGAAGCATAACTTCTTCTTCTTCTTCTTCTTCTTCTTCTTCTTCTCTCTCTCTCTCTCTCTCTCCCTTCCCTTTTGCTCCCTTTCCTCTTCCTCACCCCCCCTCTCTCTCTCTCTCTCTCTCTCTCTCTCTCTCT
This sequence comes from Penaeus vannamei, assembly GCF_003789085.1. NCBI lineage: Eukaryota > Metazoa > Arthropoda > Malacostraca > Decapoda > Penaeidae > Penaeus > Penaeus vannamei. The sequence goes on along the minus strand of NW_020869125.1, from coordinate 14,709 downwards.
CTCTCTCTCTCTCTCTCTCTCTCTCTCTCTCTCTCTCTCTCTCACACACACACACACACACACACACACACACACACACACACGCACACACACACACACACACACACACACACACACAATCTTCCTCCCCTCTTGCTGTCTTTCCCCCTCCCCTCTCCCTCTCCCCTCTCTCTTTCTCCCTCTCTCCCTCTTCCTCTTCCCCTCAGTTAACCTTCACGTGTGTTGGAGTCGCCGAGGAAAACCACAAATCCTCTTTCTTCGCAAACAGTCACGCGGTAATATCTCATACCATAATTTTCCAATTTCTTTCCTTTCCTTTCTCTCTCTCTCTCTGCTCTTCTCCTCTTACCCCTTCTCCTTCTCCTTTCCTCGCCCTCCCTTCCATCTCCCCATTATGCTCACTTTCTCTCTTTCTCTATCGTTATCTCTATCTCCATCTCTTTCTTCCCTCATCTTCCTCTCCCTCTCCTTCTCCCTTGTCCTTCCTTCCATTCTTTTCTCTTCTTTTGTACCCACCTCCTTCCCCACATCTCCCATACCCTCCAGATTTCCATATCCCCCCCCCCCCCGCTTTCTCTCATAGGAGTAATTAGAAATAGATACACAGATTATGAAGTGTGATATCAGAAAAAAAACACAATACACAAAGTAGATTTAATGAAATAAGTGAGACAGTTTCGGAATCGTCCTTGATTTCATATTCGGGTCTGAAGGGGAATGGAAGAGGAAGCAGTATAAGAGAGAGAGAAAGGAGAGAACACGTGGAACACGGGGCAGGTGAGAATAGAAGAATGGAAGCGAAGGGAGGTCATATAGTTTGTGCATTGTGGGTTTTTCTTAGTATCAATACTGTAGAGTGTTTTTCCATTCATCATGGACCCTATGGTTAAAATAAATCTCTCATTCCTGTTTGCTTCCTTCCCCGACATAGTGCCTGCCTTTCGTGCTTTCGAGGCTTCTATCATCGCCAAGGCCCGACGGAAGAATCCACTTCGTTTCCTCCGAGACTGCCTCAAGGAGCAGGTACTCCCTTCCTCGATCTCCTGTCTCCTGAAACGCTAAGATGAAGGATCTCCCTTTCTGGATTATGCTCGTTCTCTCTTCCTTGGACGGACCTGCGCTGGTAGGAGGGATGAAAGAACGGCTCTCCGGTCTTCCAGCTCAGCCGACGTCGCCCACGATTCTTCTCAGTCCCTCTCCACCACCCATGGCCTCTCCTTGAAACTCTCCAACCTCACCTCCCGTAGTCCCTGGTCCCGCTTCTCCCTCACCGACGCCGTCACCAACCTATCCTCCCTGTCCTTAATCCCTCACCAACAACAACTCTTTAACTTCGGTCTTTCCTTTGCTCTCCGCCTCCCCCTCCCACTTAACATTATTCCAACCTTCAACCGTTTCAGCTCCACTCGTAGGAACTCCTTGCCTGATGTCTCTCTCCGTGGTCTCTTCATCCAGGCCCTCGAGTCCTTCCTCCACCCTAAGCCTTCCATTCCTAGGCGTTGCCGAGAGGCCCTTCACAGCCTGGGCACGGATGATGTCACCATTTTGCCTTCTGACCAAGGCAACTCGGTGGTGGTCCTCGACCTGCGGAAGGCCTGGGACCTGTTGAATGACGCCCCGAGCTGTCTTCCTGATTAGCGACCTCCGAGAACGCACTGCTGCTACCTTCCACTGTCGCCTGAAGGAGTTGGCAGCCTGTTTCCCGGAGGCGAATCTTTACCAGAGGTTCGAGGTCATCAAGCCTCGCCTCGCTCTAGTCTATGGGCTTCCCAAAACCCATAACGCGGCCGTGCCACTGCGTCCCATCATCTCCCGGGGACCTGTGACGCATCCTCTTGCGGCCTAGTTGGCGAAGTCTCTCACTCCCCTTCTTGGCACCTTCTCTCCAGCTCACCTTCGCCCCTCAGAACTTCATCTCCCGTGTCTGTGGTGTCTCGCCGGCGACCATGGTGAGCTTGGATGTCGACTCCCTGTTCACCAAGGTCCCGCTTGATGAGGTCCTCGCTTTCCTTCAGAGGAAGCTCCCTGCCGAGGATCCTCGTCTCCCTCTGCCCACCGACGTCTTCCTCCAGCTGATTCGTCTGTGTGTGGAGTCGAATTCCTTTGCTCTTTGAGGATCGCTTCTACTCTCAGACGTTAAGCGTTACCATGGGCTCTTCTCTCCTGTTCACAGAGTTCTTCGAGTCGGTGCTTCGCCCTTCTCCCCTCA
>NW_020869124.1:1088570-1096070 GCF_003789085.1 Penaeus vannamei | reverse complement strand
TCAGGCCTTCGAGATGTAGTGCTTGGGTTCACGGGAGATAAGGTCAGGTATTTGCAAACATATCACTTCTTCCCAAGGAAAAGGTCATTGACTTTTTGTGCTGCCGAGACTCCGCCTTTTTCTCCTTCCTTCCCGCTCTCCTTATGCCCCTCTCCGCCTTTCGCGAGGTCTGGGTGTTGTTGTTGTTCGTTGTTTGTTTGTTTGTCTGTCTGTCTGTCTTTTGCTCTCTCCCTCTCCCTCTTTCTTCGTCTCTCTCTCTCGTATCTATCTATCTATCTATCTATCTACCTTTGCATCTGTCTGTATGTCTGTCTTTTGCGCTCTCCCTTTCCCTCTTTCTTTGTCTCTATTTCTGTTTGTCTCTCTCTCTCGTATCTATCTATCTATTATCTACCTTTGTATCTGTGTGTCTGTCTGCCTTTTGCGCTCTCCCTTTCCCTCTTTCTTTGTCTCTATTTCTGTTTGTCTCTCTCTCTCGTATCTATCTATCTATTTATCTACCTTTGAATCTGTCTGTCTGTCTGTCTTTTGCGCTCTCCCTTTCCCTCTTTCTTTGTCTATTTCTGTTTGTCTCTCTCTCGTATCTATCTATATATCTACCTTTACATCTGTGTGTCTGTCTGTTTGCCTGTCTGTCTATCTGTCCGTCTACCAATCTATCTCTCTATTTGTCTGTTTCTGTCTGTCTGTTGCGCTCTCCCCATTTCTTTATCTCTCTTTCTGTCTGTCTCTGCCTCTCTCTTTCGTCCATCTTTCTATCTACATATTTATTTAACTAACCATCTATCTATCTATCCAGCCAGTTATCTATCTACATCTTTATCTCTCTCTCTCTCTCTCTCTCTCTCTCTCTCTCTCTCTCTCTCTCTCTCTCTCTCTCTCTCTCTCTCTCTCTCTCTCTCTCTCTCTCTCTCTCTCTCTCTCTCTCTCTCTCTCTTCCTCTATCTGTGTATGTGAGTGTCTGTCGAAGCGGCCATGCTATGCCCATATAAGGAAAGCGAGGCAAAAAAGGCAAGGATTGTTTTTCCTCCTTTTAAAGTGTATATCATGTAGATTATCAGTGCCGTATGGGGCTTATAAGTCTTCAGTCTCTGGACTTTTTCCTTTTTTCTTTTTTTCTCTTCATCTGTTTTGTTTTTTTTTACTGCTACATATGTAAGAGCGTATGTGTGTATGTGTATGTAAGCATGTAATACATACACACACACACACACACACACACACACACACACACACACACACACACACACACACACACACACACACACACACACACACACACACACACACACATTATATATATATATAATATATATATATATATATATTTGATAGATATATATAGATGGATAGATATATGCATATGTGTGTGTACATGTGTGTCTGTGTATGTGCGTCTGTGCATGTTTGTGTGTGTGTGAGTGTGTTTATGTGTGTGAGTATGACAGTTCCAGAAATCTATGCCCTGTCCTCCGATCCACTCTACAAATGACCTTTCTTTTCTCTCTCCTTTTTTTTTTAACTCTCAGCGAACGCCCATTTCATCTAATCATTATATATGAAGTCGTGTCACATAAACAGCGCCCATTATTCCTCTCTTTTTACAGTGGTCGCAGGCGTCGCTGGCGTTTCCCGTTTTCTATAGATCGACCCCCAACTCAAGTAGATTTTCAGCATTACGGTCGAATATCTACGGTCGTTATTACAATCAGGGGAAAATAACTTCAGGTTGGGCGTTAGATGTTTAATTTAAGAGAAGTTAGAAATATTGTTCAGTGGATGGTTTAGTTTCTGGTTATTCGTCTCTTTGTTTATGTCTGTGTGTCTGTTAGTCTGGCTAATCATCTTCTTATATCTATTTATTTATCTTCCCGAAGAATTATCTATCTATCTATCTCCCTGTAGATTTCTCTTTCTCTGTCCACTCAATCTTTAGCTTTCTCCATTTTTATTCTTCTCTCTCTCTCTTTCCTACTTTTCATTCTCCAAATTTCCTTCATTTCTCCTCCCTCCTTCTTCCCTACATTCCTTCCCCCTTCCTTCTTTTCTCCTTCCCTCTCCTCTCTTCCTTCTATCTTTTTCCTCCTCTCCTTTCCTTCTTCTCTCTCTCTCTCTTCTTTCCTTTCCTTTTCTCTCCTTTTCTTTTCCCTTCTATATATTCCTTCTTCTCTCATTTCCTCCTTTTCTCCTTTCCCTCTTTTCTCTTTTCCTTCTCTCCTTTCCTCCTTCTCCCCTTTCCTCTCACCTTCCCTCCTTCTCTTGTGTCTTCCTTCTCTCATTTTCCTCCTTTTCTCTTTTCCTCCTTCTCTTCTTTCTTCCTTCTCTCTTTTCCTTCTCCCCTTTCCGCCTTTTCTCTTTCCCTCCTTCTCTTCTTTCCTCCTCCATTTCTCCTCTTCGTCTTTTTCCTTTCTCCCCTCCTCTCTTCCCTCCTCTCATTTCCTCCTCTCCTCTCTCCTTTCCTCTTCTCCCTTTTCCCTTCTCCCTTTTCTCCTCTCCTTTCCTCCTCCTCGTCTTTCCTCCTTCTCTCTCTTCTTCTTTATCTTAGAACGCAGAAGGAAGGCATAAACCAAGAACGAGAGAAGAGAAAAGAGAGAAGGAGAAGGGAAAGAGATATAAGAGGAATCGGATGAGAAAAAAGGAGGAAGGAGAGAGCGATAAAGTAAGGAGGAAGGAAAGAATCTTAACAAAAGGAAAGAGAAGAGAAACAAAGGGAAGAAAGGGAAGCGAAGAGAATGAGGAGAGAAATAGAGAGAAGGGAGGAAGAGGAATAGGGAAAGGATAAGGAAGAGACGTAATGGAGGAAAAGGGGAGATGGAAAAGTGGAGGAAGATATGAAGGGAGAGACAAGGGGAAAGAAGGAAAAGGAAGAGGAGAGAGAGAGCCAAGGAGGAATGGGGAAAATGAGTTAAGAGGCGAAGTTGACGATAAAGGAAGTAGAACGAATGAAAGGAGAGATGGGAAAGTGGAAAAGATGGAGGAATGGAAAAGAGAAGAAGAAAAAAGAGGGAAGAGGAGAGGAGATAGGAAGAGAGAAAAAAGGAGAGAGAGGAAAGAAAGAGGGAAGAGGAGAGGAGAGAAGATAGGAAGAGAGAAAAAAGGAAAGAGAGGAAAGAAAGAGGGAAGAGAAGAGGAGAGAAGATAGGAAAGAGAGGAAAAAAGAGAGAAGAGAAGAGGAGAGAAGATAGGAAGAGAGAAAAAAGGAAAAGAGGAAAAGAAAGAGGAAGAGGAGAGGAGGGAAAATAGTAAGAGAGAGGAAAGGAAGAAGGAAGAGGAGAGGAGAGAAGATAGGAAGAGAGAGGAAAGGAACGAAGATAGGAAGAGAGAGGAAAGAAAGAGGGAAGAGAAGAGGAGGGAAAATAGTAAGAGAGAGGAAAGGAAGAAGGAAGAGAAGAGGAGGAAAATAGTAAAGAGAGAGAGGAAAGAAAGAAGGAAGAGGAGAGGAACGAAGAAAGAAGAGAGAAAAAAAAGGAGAGAGAGGAAAGAAAGAGACGGATAACGAAGGGAAGGGGGGAAAGAGGGAAAGGGGGTCCATAAGGCAGTGTCCCGCTATCCAAAGCGTCGTCCTGGTGTTGCAACCTCATTTGCATACGATATTAATAGTTGTCATGGCATTATTATGATAATATACCGGTTTGGTGACGTCACGCCCCTTTAGCTTCACCTTCCCTTTTTTTAATGATTATTTTTTTATGTAGATGGAAAATCCTTTACAAATTTTAATGTTATTATCATTATAGTTTTTCTTTTTATAATTTTTCTTCTTTTTTTGAGGGTGTGAAAGGTTGCTGGGGTCACTAGCAAAAAGTCTGCATATGTAAACAAAAACAAGATTTTATACTCAGGGTCCCTTGAGATTGTTCCTTTTGTTCGGTTTTTGGCATCGACTTGTGCTTCCGGATAAGACAGAAGTTTAAGTGAAATCGAACATTTTTTTATTATCGTTGTTATTATTATCACTGTCATTATCATCATTATTGCTGTGGTTATTATAATAACACTATTTTTATTTTCATCATTGCTGTCATTCTCATTATCATTATCATCATTACTATAGTTATTATTATCAATATCAATGTTATCATTAATATCGTTTTTATCATTATTATCATTATCATTATTATTATTAACATCATCATTATTATTATTATCATTATTCATTATATCATTATCATTATCATTATCATTATTATTATTATTATTATTATTATTATTATTATTATTATTATTATCATTATAATCATTATTATCATTACGATTACAATTATCATTATCATTATTATTGTGATTATTATTATTATTACTATTATTACTACTATCATTATTGTCAATATTGTTATAATCATTATTGTTATCATTATCTTTATTATCATTATTGTTATCCTTTTATCATCATCATTATTATCATCATCAGTATTTGTACTGGTATTATCATTGTTATCATTATTGTTATTATTATGAATATTACGATTATCATCATCATTATTAATAATATTATCATTATCAAAATAATCATCATTACAATTTCCATTATCATTATCATTATCTTTATCATCATTGCAATTATTATCATTATTACTATCATCATTGATATTGTTGTTATCATCATTATTAATGTAATGCTATCATTATTATCATTATTATTGTTAGCATCATTATCATTGGCATTATCATTACCGTTATTGGTATTGCTATTAATATCATCACCATTATTGTTATCATCATTAATATCATTATCTTACTTATTGCTATTATTGTTCTTATCATCATTATTACTATCGTCAACATTATCATTATTAGTTATATCACTATTATCATTATAATAATTATTGATGTTGTTATTATTCCTTTTATCATTATCATTATCATCAATATTATCATTCTAGGCCTTGTTATTACCATTATCATTATTGTTATCATTTAATGTTATTATTATTATCAATATTAATATTTTAATTATAATCATTATCATCATTATAATCCCTATTAGTGCTGTTATTGTCATTACTATCATCATTAGTAGTATATTGGTCATTATCAATACTATTATAAATATAATTTTATCATTAATATCATTACTTTCATCATTAATATCATGATTATATTACTGTTGCTACCATAATTGTTATGATTTTTACTATTATGTTTATTATTATTATTATTACTATCATCATCATCATCATTGTTGTTACAATTATTATCATTATTGTTATTATTATCGTTATTATTATCGTTATTATTATTATTATTATTATTATTATTATCATCATTATCATTATCATTATCATTAGAACTATCATTACTACTTTTAGTATTATCTTTATCAATATGATTATTATTGCAATTATTCTCTTTGTTATTATTATTGTTATTATCATTATTATTGCTATCATTATCATTAATTACTAATATTACCATTAGCATTTTTATATTCACTATTGCAATTACCATAGTTATCATCACTTTCAATATTTCTTTATATTTATATTTTCAGTATCATCATTATATTATCATTACTTTTACTATTATTTTCATTACCATTATCATAATTCCTATTATCAAGAACATCAATAGCAGTAATATTAGTCATTATTATCATATCACTATTAGTATCATTATCATTTTCATTACTATTAGTACCATTATCATGTTTCTTATTATCATCAATATCATTATTATTACTATTATCATTATTGTTATTATTGCTGTCATTATTATCATTACATTTTTATCATCATCACTATCATTTCAAACATTATTTTGTTTAATAATCATTTTCATTATTATCACTATCATTATTTTGTTATTATTATCATTATTATCATTATTAACATTATCATTATTACTATTATTATTATTATCATTTTATTTTATTGTCATTTTATTGTCATATCATTGTCACTATTTTCTTTATCATTACAATTTTATTCCAAATATTATCATTGATGATGATCATCATCATTATCATAATCATCATCATCATCATCGTCATTGTTTTTCTCATTATTATCATTATTATTATCGCCATTATTAATATCATCATTATCATTATCTTTATTATATCATGATCATTATCATTATCATCATTGTTATTACCATTATAATTATCACTATTATCATTATATTCAGTTACTATCATTACTATCAACATCATTATTATCCTTGTTATCATTTAAATCATTAACATTATGACTATTATTACTATCAACATTATCATCATTACTACTATTATTAGTATCGACATTATTACTGTTATTATTACTATTATTACTATTAATGTCATTATTATTATTATCCCTATCATTATCATTATCATTACCATTATTAATATTACTATTAATTACTATTTTATTATCATTATTACAATTATTATCAATATTGCTTGAATTACAATTATTGTGATTGTTATCATTATTGTTCTTATCATTATTGTTATCATTTCAATTATCTATATTAATAATACTCTTATTATATGTATTATCATTATCATTACTATAGCTATTATTATTATCATTATTATTATCATCATTGTTGCTGTTATTATTTTTACTGTTATCATTATTGTTATCATTATAATTGTTATTATCATTATAATTGTTATTATCATTACTATTATCATTATCATTATCATCATAAATAAAAGAAGGAAAAGAATGGGAAAGAAGAAAAGAATGGAAAGAAGAAGAAGAAAAAGAAGAAGAAGAAAAAGAAGAAGAAGAAGAAGAAGAAGAAGAAGAAGAAGTAGTAGTAGTGGTAGTAGTAATAGAAGAAGTAGAAGAAGAAGGAGGAAGAAGAAGAAGAAGAAGGATGAGGAGTAGGAGGAGGAGGAAGAAAAAGAAGAAGAAAAAAATAATGAAGAGGAGGGTAAAAGGGTATGGAAGAAGTTGGAGGATGTAGAAGATGAGGAGAAACAGAGGAAGAGTAAAATAAGTGAAACTAGAAGAAGAAAGGGAAGAAGAACGAAAAGAAGAAAGGAGAAAACAAACAAAAACAAAAACGAACGAGAAAAAAAACAAGACAAATCTTAAATACAAGAAAATACATTCAAACGAAACAAGAACAAGATCCCAGCCTGGTACAGGACCAGCCCCTCTAAGAATAGAGTTGCAACACCCTTTTCTCCATAATTAAGGTCCAATTTCTCACCCGCTGCGTAACTTAAGGTCACTGCAACTATGAGGATAAGGAGGCTAGCAGATGCGGATAGATAAAAGTCAAATGATACCTTTACACAAACGCACAGAAACACGTACTTGTGTATGTATAAGCTGGGATCTTTATGATTAGACACACGTGTTAATATATTTGTGTGTGTGTAGAGAACATGTTAAGGATATGTATAAGTGTGGGTATAGTGGAAATAAAGGAGGTTTAAAATGTGCGTAAGTCCATGTATGCAGTTAGATTTACTCACATACGTATATAGAAACGTACATGCACATGCTGAAATGTACATACACAAGTGCAGACGCACACGCCATCATTTCTTTCCACTTATATACC
>NW_020869124.1:1076070-1081070 GCF_003789085.1 Penaeus vannamei | reverse complement strand
ATAACAATAACGATCCTGATAATGATGGTGGTAGTGGTTACAATGACGATAATAACAATAATGATAGTATAGATAACAATTATACTAATAATAAAATAATTATGATAGTAATAATGATAATAGTTATACTGATGTGATAATAGTGATAGTGATTACGACAATAGTGGTAATAATAATGAAAATAGTGATAATGAGGATGATAATAATAATGAAAATTATAATCATACTCATGGCAGAAGTAGTAGCAGTATGAATAACAATAGTGATGATAACAATGATAATGACAATGCTAATGATAACATTTCAAACAAAATACCATTGATAATAACTGGGGAAATGAGCACCGTGAGAGTCATTCATAAATCAAATAACAAGAATGATAAAACTAGAGAAATGAGCACGAAACATAGAAGAAATAACGAACAAAAATTAGCCATGGCAGCGGAGGTTGCAGCTGAGAGAAGAGAAATAATGTATATGGAATCAAGGTCATTTTTCTTGCTATTTTCCATGCCATAATTATGTGTCTTAACTACTGTCAAACATACACATATACGTATCTTTTTGTGCGTGTAAAGAGAAAGATAGATAGAGGTGTGTGTTGTGTGTGTGTGTGTGTGTTGCGATGTGTGTGTGTGTGTTGTGTGTTGTGATGTGTGTGTGTGTGTTGTGTGTGTTGCGATGTGTGTGTTGTGTGTATGTGTTGTGTGTTGTGTGTGTGTGTGTGTGTGTGTGTGTTGTGTGTGTGTGTGTTGTGTGTGTGGTTTGTGTGTGTGTGTGTGTGTGTGGTTGTGTGTGTGTGTGTGTGTGTGTGTGGGTGTGATGTGTGTTGCGATGTGTGTGTGTGTGTTGTGTTGCGATGTGTGTGTGTGTTTTGTGTGTGTGTGCTGTGTGATGCATATATTGATGAATGAGTGATCATGTACACCACCTTTACCAGCTCCGTATCAATAGCATTAAAATGAAGGTTAGGATGGGGAGGGGAGGGAGGGAAGGGGGGAGGGTGGGGAGGGGAGGGAAGAGAGGGGAAGGGGAGGGGGAGGGGGGAGGGGGAGAGGAGAGAGGGGGGAGGGGAGGGAGGGGAAGGGCGGAGTGGGGAGAGAGGGGAGGAGGTGGGGAGGGGAGAGGGGAGAGGCGGAGTGGGGAGAGAGGGGAGAGGGTGGGGGAGGGGAGGGGGAGGGGAGGGAGAGGGTGGGGAGGGGAGGAGGAGGGAGAGGGGGAGGGGGAGGAAGGGGGGAAGGTGGGGGAGGGAGGGGGGAGGGAAAGGAGAGGTCAGATGGAAGAATCAGATGGAAGAATAAGAGGGATGGAGGAAGGGAAGAAGTGCAGCCAAGATGGGAATGAGGAATGAAGGAAGGAAAGGAGGGAGAAGGGAAAATGGAGATAAGGATGTGAATAAGGGAAGAGAAGATAAATGGGTAGGGAAGAAAGGCCGGAGAAGGGAACGAAAGAGAGAGTGAGCAAAACCAAGAAGGAGAGGAAAGGGAAAGGGTAAAGCGAGAGACAAAAGATGAATAGAATAGAGAGAGAGAGAAAAGACAAAGAGTAAGAAAGGGAGAAAGAGAAAGACAAAAATAAAGAGAGAGAGAATAGAAAAGAGAAAAAGAGACAATAGAAGACACAACAAGAGAAAAAAAAGATTTCGCAGAGAGAAGAAAAAAAAAAAAAAAAAAAAAAAGATTTATGGAGCGAAGCGGTATAGAGGGCGGGGTTAGTGGAGGGAAGGGGGCGGGGAGGGGGAAGTGGGGGAGTGGGGGGGAGGGGGGGCTTATTCTAGAAGTCCAAGACGGGAACAAAAACCGTAGTTTTACGGCACGGACAGAACGAACACCGGACAAGGCTGCCGAGACCCATGGAACAGCGGCCCGTTCTCCTTCAATTTTTTTTTCTTTTTTTTTTTTTTTCTTTTTTTTTTTTCTTTTTTTTCTTCTTTTTTTTTCTTTTCTTTTTTTTTTTTTTTTTCTTTTTTTCTTTTCTTCTTTTTTTCTTTTTTTTCTTTTTTTCTTTTTTTTCTTTTTTTCTTTTCTTTTCTTTTTTTCTTTTTTTTTTCTTTCTTTTTTTTTTCTTCTTTTTTTTCTCTTTATTTTTCTTCTTTTTTCTTCTTTCTTTGTTCTTTTTTCTTTTCTTCTTTTTTTTTCTTTTTTCTTTTTTTCTTCTTTTTTCTTTCTATTTGTTTCTGCGTTTCTTCTTTTTTTGTGCCGTTTTTCTTTTCTTTTCGGGTCAGTTTCATTTCACTGTGGTCTCTGGTCTCTGTTTCTTTCTCTTATTTGGTATCCTCTATTGTTGTTGTTTTTTCTATCTGTCTATCTATCTGTCTGTCTGTCTGTCTCCCATCGCTCTCTCTCTCTCTTTCTGTCTCTATCTGTTTCTCTTGCTACTTACCTTCATACTAATCTATCAACCCATTTGTCTATTTACCTATCTATTTATCTATCTATCTGTATCTAGATTTGTATCTAACACACAATATATATTATATATATATATATATATATATATATATATAATATATATATATATATATATATATATATTATATATATATATACAGACAAAGAAGAGAGACGGGACAAGGGAGACTGAAGAGAAAAGAAAAAAGGAGAGAGAGAGAGAAAAGGGGAAAAAGAGGGAGGTGGAATGTGAGAGAAACGGAAAGCGAGAAGGTGCAAGAGAAAAGAGAAATGGGAAAGAGAAGAGGAGAAAGAATGCAGAAAAAGAAAATCCAAAAAACATAACAAAAAAAAGAAAAGAAAAAAAGAAAAAAAAGGAATAAATAAAAAGAAAAAGTACAACCCTCTCTCCCTTATCATGCGACCCTTTTAGCCCCAAGACCCCGCCGCCCAGGGTACATAAGGTCACGTGATTCATGAGAAGTCTACATGGGGATCTGTCGTGTATCAGTGTTGGGCTCCGAGAGGCTTCTGAGGCTTCTGTGGGTCTGGCTGACCACTGGAGGCCTTTTTTGTTGGTCTTTGGTGCTGCTCGTCTGATTGAGCTGGTTATGCGTTTGTTGGTGTGTCTGTTTTTGTTGTTATATGTATGTACACGCACGCACACATACATACACACAGAGACAGACTCTATCTATCTAGCTATCTATCTATTTATCTATCTCTCTCTCTTTCTCTTCTCTCTCTCTCTCTCTCTCTCTCTCTCTCTCTCTCTCTCTCTCTCTCTCTCTCTCTCTCTCTCTCTCTCTCTCTCTCTCTCTCTCTCTCTCTCTCTCTCTCTCCCTCATTTTCTTTCTTTTTTATTTTTCTTTCTCGCACTGCTATTTTCTCGTTTTCTTTCTCTTTTCTTCTCTTCTCTTCTCTTCTTCTTCTTCTCTCTCTCTTCTCTTCTCTTTATCTCTCTCTTCTCTTCTCTTCTCTTCTCTTCTCTTCTCTTCTCTTCTTCTCTCTCTTCTCTTCTCTTCTCTCGCTCTCTCTCTCTTCCTCTTCTCTCATCTTCTCTTCTCTTCTCTTCTCTTCTCTTCTCTCTTCACAATTAAGATCAGACCATCACCATCTTGTTTTCACTTGAAAGAGCCCGTTTGTGAATAAATGAATAAATCAATGAATTACTTGTTCCTTTATCAATTAAATACACTTCTTACTTCCTCAGATATATGTATATAAGCAAATACGTAATAGGAATATCATCATAGCACCGCCATCGCTATATATATTCCCTTAGAGCATTATCGCTATGATTCTCATTAATACCAAACCCATGATTATACTGGTGATAACGGGATTGAGCGGTTATAAAAATTTCAAACCAGGTTCCGTTACAACTTGCAAAAAAAAAAAAAAGAAAAAAAAAATCAAACGGTCATTTACACGTGGTTGGTCTTTGCAAACGGGTTTTTTTCCCTCGTCGGGCGGTCGGTGCCATAGCAGGGATACGGGCGGGGGCCGTGGGCGGCGGGCGGGACAGACTGGGCTGTGAATCTATGAGCACATCGGTCTTTCTAAACAAACATACACATACACGTAAATGTGTGTTTGTGTACGTGTGTGTATATGTAATATAAACATATATAATATATATATATATATATATATATAAATATATATATATATATATATAGATATAATATATATATATATATATAATATGTATGTATGTATGTATGTATGTGTATGTCTGTGTATTATACATACATACATATACATATATATATATATATATATATATATATAATATATATATATATATATATAATATACATATATGTATACATATATATAAACTTGTGTGTGTGTGTGTAGAGAGAGAGAGAGAGAGATAGATAGGTAGATAGGTATATGTACACACACACACACACACACATATATACATAGAGAGAGAGAGAAATGTGCGTGTGTGTTTGCGTTTGTAGACTTACACATATATACGAACTCATAGAGAGACGCTTATAATGCATATGAATATAGATAGATAGATAAACAGATAGACAGATATAGATATAGATAGAAATATAATAGATAAATAGATAGATATGTGTTTTGTGCATATATATATATATTATATATAATATATATATATATATATATATATATATATATATATATATATATAATATATATATATAATGATAATATATATATATATATATATATATATATATATATCCGTGTGTTTATTGTTGTTCCATCAGGCACACGACCCTTTTTGTAGGCATAGGTGTACACGTGACACGGGCGTGGCACCCAAGGCAGCAGGGAAGCTCACACGCCTCTTGTACGTACTTATCCCACGCTCCCACCTCTTCAATGACAGCTCAGAGCAGAAAATCTGCGGCGAAGCCTGTCGCTGACTTGGTGGAAGGGAGGATGGGCTGATGTTGCCATAACCCCACCCTATGCACCCTTTCGTTTGCGTTTCCCCCATTACCTATATCAACGAGGAACCCTTTTATCCGATTTCATCAATCATTAGCCAGCACATCTCAGACCCCTTCCCCTCCCCCTTGGTTCCCCTTTCCCCCCTTCCCCATTCCCCCCTTGGTTCCCCCC
>NW_020869124.1:1058570-1066070 GCF_003789085.1 Penaeus vannamei | reverse complement strand
TTATCATCATTAACATTATTATCATAATTATCATTATCATAACCATCATCATTAGTATCATTCCTTATATTGGTACTAATGGTGCTATTGATACGTAAAGATTATTAACATTACTGTGATCATTAATGTTATGATTGCTGTTATCATTTTTTAAAATTAAAATTAAAATTATCACCAATGGGATAATCCGTCTTATTATAATTACTGCAATTATCCTATGATCAATGTTATTATCATTTTCTATAATATTAGTATCATTATCATCACCCCTACTGGCAGCAGCATCAATATTATTATCATCGTTTTATCCTTATCATTATTATCATCATTATTATTATCATTGCTATCATGATCATTACTATTATCATTTCAATCAATGTTACTGTTCTCAATATTATTATTAAAATCATTTTTATTATTCTTGTAATTTTTATTATTATCATCCTTATTATTATTATTGTTATCATTATTATCACCATTATTATTATTATTATCACTGTGATTGTCATTATTTTACTACCATTATTATCATCACAATTATTATTATGATTATTGTTACTATTATTCTAATTGTTACTTTCATTATCATGATTATTATCTTTGTTGATGATTGGCGTTATCATTATTATACATATTTAATTATCAATATCATCATAGTAATCATAATCAATAATAATCATTATTATCATTATTACTCTTATCATCATCATTATCGTTATGCTATTATCAACATTATTACTATCATCAATCATCATTACTATTATTAGTAGTATCATTTATATAATAATAATAATAATATTATTATCATTATCATCATCCTCATCATCGATCATCATCATTATCATTATCATTATGATATTATATTATTAATAATGATAATAGATAATATGATGATAATAATCATAACAACAATAATAATCATAATAATGACAATAACAACAATAACAATGCTAATGATAATAAGAATCATAGTAATGATAATAATGATAACTAGAAACACTCAGAGGGCGCATACCTCCGCCAAGGCAAAAGGGTCACTGATGCAAAAAAAAAATGTTCACATATTTATAACTTTATATTTATATTTATATTTATATTATATTTATCTTTATAATTTATAATATATCTATATTTATTATATGTATCTTTACAATTTATAATATATTTATATTTATTATATTTATCTTTATAATTTATAATATATTTATCTTATATTTATATAATATAAATTTATAAATATGTAAATATAAATAAATGTTCACACTTGAAGAATTACAATAAAATCACCACTTTCTCAAATACACTGGTGAGGTCCGTAAGTATAATGATAATAGTCACCCCTATTGCCATTGCAATAAGGGTAACTGATGCATTTTTAAATTATTATTTTAAAATTATTTAAAATTATAAAAATTATTTTTAAACCTCCTAGATCCGGGTCCTAATGGCATCTAAGTTAGGCTGAGACAGACCTCTGGTTTAGTGGCAATAGTAATAATGTAATATTAACCTTATTTTCACTATTTATAAGATTATCATTGTTGTTATTATCATTATTGTTGTTATTATCATTATCATTGTTTTTATTATCATTATTGTTATTATTATTATTATTGTTGTTATTATTATTGTTATTATTATTATTATTATTATTATTATTATTATTAAAAATCTGCTCATAATGAGTTATCCTGCTAACGAACAAACAAACTAATCAACGCTACCAAAAACATAACCTCCTAAGAATGGTAATAACAGTGACACTAATAATGATAACATAATCTTGAATGAAAATGATGATGATAAAAGTGGGGTATCATCAACGTTATTGTTTTTTTTTATTATTATTTTCACTATCATTATCATTACCCTTATTACCAAAATCATGATATTGATAATATCATAGTTATTCGCATTGTCATTATTATCATCATTGTCATCATTGTTGTTGCAATAATCATTATAGTTATTATCAATATTATTGTTATTGGTAATACCGACGGATTGCTTTCGTATTCTCCTGTTGTATTTAGATATACAAAAAAATTCTCTAGGAAGCTCCTGATCCCTACGATTTGGGAGAATATGAAGGATATCAAGCCAAAGACGGGGTGAAATGGAGAGGAAGATGAGTTGCATGCAATTTGCACTCGCGGAAGGTCAGAAAATCATCTCTTGGAGGGGACTGCACGTTTTAGCCACCGCGCCTCTTCGCCCGCAACGCAAGACAAGCATCCCGCACCTAAACACGGCAAGATGGATCGCAAACCACTAAACTCGTTGCACAGACCCCGCCAGATGCCCGCTTCCCGCACTCGTAGCAGGACCTCCCCCCTGTGCAACGGACCATGAGCATAGCGGAGCCAAGGAGAGCCTCGTGACCAGCGCAGTATCCTGAAGACCAGCGCGACCGCATGAAGTCCCCGACCCCCGCCCCATACAAAGCGCCCTCTCGACGCCTTCTGGAAGCAGACACGGGGCCGCCGCCAGACCCCGTGCCTTCTTGGTTGTGGACCCCGTGTCACGAGAGGAGGAGTTGTCGTTGTCTTGTGACTTATATTTGTGGTCAAAATACTTTAATTCTTGATGGTGTCTAGATATCATCATCACTTAAAGTTTTTATCGATCAAAGTTATTTTATTATTATCATTATCATTATTATTATTATCATCATTGTGATAATAATAATAATTTAATTAAATAAACAATAAATAGTAATAATAATGATAATAACAAATAGTATGACAATGATAATGTTCATAGTAATGAATGATAAATAATAATAAATAACAGATAATAGAAGAAATTATAATGAATAATTATAATAATAATAACAGTAATAAGAAGAATTATAATGATAAATGATAATATGATAAACATATAAATAAAAGATGAGAATGAGAAACAGAAATATGAATTATTATAATAGTAATGGTAAAATATTACCCTTGATATTCTTATTTTGATTATTAATGATTTATCAAACATCATCAGTATTGTTCTTGTTGCTGCTGTTATTATTGTTATTATCATTATCATTATTATTTTATTCTATTATTGTTATTATTTTTATCACTGTTATTATTCTTTTTATTGTCATTATTGTTAGTGTTAGTGTTAGTATTATCATTATTATTGACATTATTATTATTACTATTATCAATCATTTTGAATTATGTTTTGTTTATTGTAGTAGCAAAGTGATAGTAGTGAATATTGATCATTATTATCATTATTATCATTGTTTTTATTATTACTATTAATTATTATTGTTATTTATTATTATTTGTTTATTATTGTTTATTAATTATTGTTTTATTTATTGTTTTACTATTATTATTGTTATATTATTATTATTACTATCATTAAATTATTATTAATTATTAATATATTAATTATTAATCAAAAAAAATTATATCATTATTATTATTATTATCATTGGGTTATTCGTTATTGTTATCATTTATTATTATCAAATTGTTAATTTAAGGCACTGTTTTTATCATTATCATTATTCATCAATGCTATTAATCATTAACCATTTAATCATTATTGTTATCATTATCATTTTTATAGCATTATCATTGTTATCCATTATTGTTATTAGTATCACTGTATTATTATCATTATTATCATAAATTACTATTATTATTGTTATCATATCTGTCACATTATTGTTTAGCATTGTCATTGTTTATTATAACTGCAGAAAGAAAGAGAGATGCGAGGCAGGCAAAGAGAGTGAGAAGAGAGAGAAGAGAGAGAGAGAAGAGAGAGAGAGAGAGAGAAAGAAGTAGAGAGAGAGAGAAGAGTAAGAAGAGAGAGAGAGGACCAGACAGACAGACAGACAGAAGAGACAGAAAGACAGAGAGAGAGGACAGAGAGAGAGAGAGGCAGACAAAGAAAAAGGAAGAACAGAGAAAGAGAAGAAAGAAGCAACAAACAAAGAAATGGAGACAGAGAGAGTAGAGAGAGACAAACAAACACAAAGAGCCCCAATCAAACAAGGAAAGAAGGATAAAGCACGAAAGAGACAAAGAAAAGAGGAACAATAAAGCGCAGATGAACCAAGGTCAGAGGTGAGGTCGAGGTCAAGAAGCTTTATATCCCCTGCACATTCATGATCATAAAATCGAGACCAAACCTCCTCGTTCTTTTAGGGAAAAAAAAAACTATATTTATTCCTTGCTTTTCTTCTTTTTTCAAATGCAATTCTTACCTGTTTTGCATATTCGTTATCATCGTCATTACCGGCATCATTAAACCTATTGTTAGGCTTAGAATAGTCATAATGATAATAAAAGGGATCGTGGTGATAATATTAGCAACTAGGAGAGTACAGACAGCGCATACCATCGCCAAAGCAATAGAATCATTATAAAAATTATATATAGGCAAAAAATTGAAATATGCAATGCAATAGAGACACATAAATAGAACAAAATAAAAAAATATATATATGCAGTAGAGACATAAAAAGATAATAGAGACATAAAAATAGACAATATAAAAATTATATATAGGCAAAAATTAATATAGGCAATAGAGACACATAAAAAATTAATAGAGACACATAAAATAGAGACATAAAAAATTATATATAGACAAAAATTAATATAGGCAATATAATCATTATAAAAAATTATATATAATGGCAAAAATTAAATATAGGCAGTAGAGACACATAAAAAATAATAGAGACACATAAAATAGAACAATATGAAAATTATATATAGGCAAAAATTAAATATAGACAATAGACACAAAAAATTAATAGAGACACATAAAAATAGACAATATAAAAAATTATATATAGGCAAAAATGAAATATAGGCAATAGACATAAAAATAGAGACAATATAAAAAATTATATATGGGGCAAAAATTAAATATAGGCAGTAGAGACACATAAAAAAATAATAGAGACACATAAAATAGAACAATATAAAAAATATATATAGGCAAAAATTCAATATAGGCAATAGAACACATAAACATAATAGACACATGTAAACATAAAGAAATATATAAAAAATTATAATATAAAGGCAAAATTCATATAGGCAATAGAGACACATAAAAAGAAACAATATAAAAAATATATAGCTATTAATATAGCAATAGAGCAATCATTTAATACCTTTTACAATATGAAGTATAAGAACAGTCATTCTTATACTAGTAGTTACATATAGGTTGAATGTATGTATTGCCGGCACTATAGGGACTTACGACGATGTATATGATCATCATGAAAATAATTCTCCCAACTTCCTCATCCCCCCCCCATCCATCACTCCCCCCCCCCCTCTCCACCCCAGCCCCTTCTATATCATATCACATGACAATAAATTAAAAAATAATTTACATATCAAAAATCATACGCTCACATCAATATTATACTCACACTTCCCTCTCCTTTTCCCATCATACAATAACCCACCCCCCTAAAGACCGCCCATCACACCCGCACCGCCTCTCTTCACCGCCCACATATCCCCCCTCCCTCACCCCACCTATATTGATGCTCTCCCCCCTCCCATATCCCGCCACCAACTCCTCATATCCCTCCCCCTCCCTCACCCCACCAATATCCCTCCCCTCCCCACCCCACATATCCTCCCCTCCTCACCCCAACATATCCCTCCCCCTCCTCACACCACCATATCCTTCCCCCTCCCTCACCCCACCATATCCTCCCCCTCCCACACACCACCATAGCCCCTTCCCCTCCCCCACCTACCCCTCACCTCACCCACCATCACCCTCCCCTACCCACCACCCCACCCACCCCCACCCTCCCCCACCCACCCCCAGCCAACCCCACCTCCCCACCTACCCTCACCACCCCCTCCTACCCCCTGCCCTCACCCAACTATCTCTCCCCCTCCACCCACCCACAACCCTCCCCCACTCCCCCACCCACCCCAATACCCCCCCCACCCACCCCCCCTTATCACCAAGCAAAATCCACTCTGTAAAAACTCACATATAAGGACCAAAGGGTTCAAGACACGTTCCTTAATTAAAAGAATTGTCAACACCTTGAGCCCACCTGCTGAGAAAGGCCATTACTTCTTCATTAGGAAAATAAGTTTCTTTTTCTGATTCTTTTTTTTTCTCTTTTTTCTCTTTTTGTCTTCGTTTTTTTTCTTTTCTTTTGTATTTTTTCGTTGTTTTTTTGTTTTGTATTTCTTTCTTTCGTTTTTCTCTCTTTTTCTTTTTCTTTTTCCTTTTTTTCTTTAGTTTTCTCTTTAACATTTTTTTTTTTTTTTTTTTTTTTTACCTGCACGTATCATTTCTTTCCCAGTGGTGACTACTCTCTTTTCTTTTGTATTTCATTTCTCTCTTTCTTTTCCTTTAGGGTTTTCTCTTTAACAGTTTTTTGTTTTTGTTTTGTTTTTTCTTTCTTTCTTTTTTACCTGCACGTATCATTTCTTTCCCAGTGGTGACTAAGGCATTTAAATTTTAGAGTTGTCAGATACCTGTTTTGTTTACCTTTTGTAACCTCACCCACGGAGATAATCAGGAGAATCATAATGATGTTGTTAATGATGCTGATAGTAATTGCAGCAGTAATTGCGTTGATGATAGTTCTTGGAGTGCAACTAATAATCTTGAAATTAGTTTTAATGATAGTGATGGTAATAGTACTTGATAGTGATAATTACGTAGATAACAACCCTGCGTTCTACTTGGGAAATGCTCTTTTAATACTGTTTTAAGTGTACAGGTAGTAATTGCTTTCAATATGTTGAGGTAGGTGGCTCCAGTTAGTCCCAGGTGGCTCCAGATGGTCCCAGATGGCTCCGGATGGTTCCAGGTGGCTCTAGATAGTTCCAGGTGGCTCCGGGTGGTCCCAGCTGGCTACAGGTGGTTGCAGGTGGCTTCAGGTAGTTCCAGGTGGCTCTGGGTGGTCCCGGGAGGCTCCAGATAGATCCAGGTGGCTCCGGGTGGTCCCAGGTGGCTACAGGTTTTCAGTGGCTCTGGGTGGTCCCGGGTGGTTCGGTGGTCCAGGTGCTCCAGGTAGGGTGCTCGGGTAGTCCCAGGTGGCTTCAGGTAGTTCTAGGTGGCTCTGGGTGGTCCCAGATGGCTCCGAGTGGTTCAGGTGCTCAAGGTGGCTTCAGGTAGTTCTAGGTGGCTCCGGTGGTCCCAGTGGCTTCCAGGTGGGTGTCCAGGTGGCTCTGGGTGGTCCCAGGTGGCTCCGAGTGGTTCCAGTTGGCTCAAGGTGGCTCGGGAGTTCCAGTGGCTCCGGGTGGTCCCAGGTGACTCCGGTGGTTCCAAGGCTGGTTCCAGTGCTCCGGTGGTTCCAGGTAGTTGCCAGGGGTCCAGTGGCTCCAGTAGTTCCAGGTGGTCCAGTAGTTCCAGTGACTCCGAGTGGTTCCAGGTGGCTCCGGGTGGTCCCAGGTGGTTCGGTCCAGGTAGATTATGGCTCCGGGAGGTCCCAGGATGGATGCCAGATGCTCGGTTGGTTCCAGGTGGCTCAAGGTGGTTCCAGGT
>NW_020869124.1:1039012-1041010 GCF_003789085.1 Penaeus vannamei | reverse complement strand
TAGTATATATAATTATATATTATATATATATATATATATATATATATATATATATATATATATTATATAATATATATAATATATATATATATATATATATATATATATATATATATATATATATATACATATACATATACATATACACACACACACACACACACACACACACACACACACACACACACACAACACATATATAAATATATATATATATATATATATATATATATTATATATATAATATATATATATATATAATATATATATATATATGTATGTATACATATAATATATATATATATATATATATATATATGTATATATATATATATATATATATATATATATATATATATATATATATATATATATATATATATGTATATATATATGTATACATATATATTTATATGTATGTATGAATGTATACTCATACATGTGCATAGTGTACTTGTCTAACAATTTACACAATATTACTACATGATACAGCTAAATCACTACATTTTCGATACTCGCGAGTATTCCTCTTCCAGCTGATCGATATTTCTAATTTTCCTAAGAACAAAATATATACAACGTGAAACATTCTTGGTATGGAACATAGTTAATAATGCAAAAAATAAAAATCCTTATATACCGTCTGTGTTTTCAGTATCCATTCTAAATCAAACACATATATCTATATTCATATATGTATCTATATGTATATATATAAATATATATGTGTTTGTGTGTGTGTTTGTTAGTGTGTGTATCTATGCATATATATATATATATATATATATATATATATAATATATATATATATATATATATATATACATAATACATACATTATATATATATATATATATATATATATATATATATATATATATATATATTATACAAACATATACTTATATATATATATATATATATATATATATATATTCATATATTTATATATTTTTATATTCATATATACATACATACATACATATATATATATATATATATATATATATTATATATATATATATATATATATATATATATATAATATACATAAAAATATTCCATGCGCAAACACACAACGCACACACACACACACACAAAGACACATATACACACGGACACATATCTCTCTCTATATATATGTATATATACATTTGCATATATATATATATATATATATATATATATATATATATATAAATATTTATATATATACATTATATATACATATATACATATATATACATATGTATATATACATATATGTACATATATACACATATGTATTTATATACATATATGCATATACATATGTGTGTGTGTGTGTGTGTTGTGTGTTGTGTTCGTATGTGTTATGTATATATTTGTGCATATATATATATACATGTGTGTGTATGTATGTATGTCTGTATGCATTTATGTATGCATGTCTCTATGTGTGTGTGTGTGTGTGTGTGTGTGTGTGTGTGTGTGTGTGTGTGTGTGTGTGTGTGTGTGTGTGTGTGGTGTGTGTGTGTGTTGTGTGTGTGTGTGTGTAAATGTATAAATATGTATATATATATATATATATATATATATATATATATATATATACATATATATACATATATATATATATATATATATATATATATATATATATATATATATATACATATATATATACATATATATATATCACACACACACACACACACACACACACATATATATATATATATATAATATATATATATACATACATATATATACATATATATATATATATATATATATATATATACATATGTGTGTATACCTATATATACATATTGACATACACATATGTACATATTTACACATGTATTTATATATACATATATGTGTGTGTGTGTGTGTGTGTGTGTGTGTGTGTGTGTGTGTGTGTGTGTGTGTGTGTGTGTGTGTGTGTGTGTGTGTGTGTGTGTGTGTGTGTGCAAGTGTGTACATATTACTATGTCTTCATATCTATGTCTCAAA
>NW_020869124.1:1016312-1019815 GCF_003789085.1 Penaeus vannamei | reverse complement strand
TTGTGTGTGGTGTGTGTGTGTGTGTGTGTGTGTGTGTGTGTATGTGTTGTGTGTGTGTGTTGTGTGTGTGTGTGTGTGTGTGTGTGTGTGTGTGTGTGTGTGGGTGTGTGTGTGTGTGTGTGTGTGTGGGTGTGGGTGTGGGTGTGGTGCGTGTGCGTGCGTGTGCTGTGTGCGTGTGCGTGTGCGTGTGTATGTGTGTGTGTGTGGTGTGTGTGTGGTGTGTGTGTGTGTTTGTGTATGTGTGTATGTATGTGTGTTTGTGCTCATGTATGTTTTCACGTGGGTGTGTGTCTGTGTGCGTTTGTTTATCTATGAGTGTGTTTTATTTGTGTTTTGCAGGTAACGTTATATTTTGAAAATCATTCTTGTTATGCAGAGACTACTCACTGGCCTTGGTAACTGAAGTCTAAAAGAAAACGCGACTTTATGATTTTACGGGGTAACTAAAGGAAATTATCGGTTAATGACACCTGTGTGACTAACCTTAATTTCCAATTCTCCACGAAGCTTGACGATAAATCCTCCGACACGATCGAGGCAGTCTTTGGTGTCTTGTGAAATGTGGATTTTGAAGGCTGTGGAGAGAAAATGCAAGATGTCAACAAAATCCATTCTTTCTTTTTTTCTTTTTTTTCGTAGAGCATTGGATACTTATTTAAAACCCATCAAAGTACTGAGAAAAGTATTTACGCTTTGATTTGAATGTAGTGAAAAATCAAGGAAGCGAAGATTAATAGACAGACAAAAAAAGTTTAGAAGCAAAAAATACTCACGTAGTCCCGTGGCCTCGATCTTGGCGGCGAGGTTGACGGAGTCGCCGAAGAGGCAGTAGCGCGGCATTTTGGTCCCGATGACCCCAGCAACGGCGGGGCCTGTGTGGATGCCGATCCGGATCTGCAGGCGTTCCCCGGGCATGTGCGGAATCACGAAGTTCTCAGTGCCATGGAGCAGGTCTATGGCCATGGCTGCCACCTCGGCCGCGTGGTCCTTACCTGGCGGAGGGATACGAGCGCTCATGAAAGTAGGGGTTTTGGCGCGTGCGTGGCGATCGTTTGTTTTTCTGTGTGTGCGTGTTTGTGTACGTACGTGCATATATGTATGTAAGGAATAACCGGCATTCCGGGATATGATTACATAGGTATCGCCAGAATAACTTTGCTCGCTCTACGACTAGCTTCTTCAGCCAAGGAGGCGAGCCGGACCCACCTTCCTCCCGCATGTGGAGCCCCGAGGCCACCATGTAGGCGTCGCCAATCGTCTCGATCTTGTAGACGTCGTAGCAGTCGATGCGAGAGTCGAACATCTTGTAGAGCACGTTCATGAGGGAGATGACCTGCGAAGCAAAGGGAATGAGGGAGGGTCACTAGGCCGTTCATGAGGGAGATGACCTGCGAAGCAAAGGGAATGAGGGAGGGTCACTAGGCCGTTCATGAGGGAGATGACCTGCGAAGCAAAGGGAATGAGGGAGGGTCACTAGGCGTTCATGAGGGAGATGACCTGCGAAGCAAAGGAATGAGGGAGGGTCACTAGGCCGTTCATGAGGGAGATGACCTGCGAGCAAAGATGAGGAGGTCACTAGGCCGTTCATGAGGGAGATGACCTGCGAAGCAAAGGAATGAGGGAGGGTCACTAGGCCGTTCATGAGGGAGATGACCTGCGAAGCAAAGGAATGAGGGAGGGTATAGGCCGTTCATGAGGGAGATGACCTGCGAACAAAGGGAATGAGGGAGTCACTAGGCCGTTCATGAGGGAGATGACCTGAACGGAATGAGGAGACGAATGCGAAGGGAATGAGGGAGGGTCACTAGGCCGTTCATGAGGGAGATGACCTGAAAGGCGGAGGGAATGAGGGAGGGTCACTAGGCCGTTCATGAGGGAGATGACCTGCGAAGCAAAGGATGAAGGAGGGTCACTAGGCCGTTCATGAGGGAGATGACCTGCGAAGCAAAGGGAATGAGGGAGGGTCACTAGGCCGTTCATGAGGGAGATGACCTGCGAAGCAAAAGGGAATGAGGGAGGTCACTAGGCGTTCATGAGGGAGATGACCTGCGAAGCAAAGGAATGAGGGAGGGTCACTAGGCCGTTCATGAGGGAGATGACCTGCGAAGCAAAGGAATGAGGGAGGGTCACTAGGCCGTTCATGAGGGAGATGACCTGCGAAGCAAAGGGAATGAGGGAGGGTCACTAGGCCGTTCATGAGGGAGATGACCTGCGAAGCAAAGGAATGAGGGAGGTCACTAGGCCGTTCATGAGGGAGATGACCTGCGAAGCAAAGGGATGAGGAAGGTCACTAGGCCGTTCATGAGGGAGATGACCTGGCGAAGCAAGGGAATGAGGAGGGTCACTAGGCGTTCATGAGGAGATGACCTGCGAAGCAAGGAATGAGGGAGGGTCACTAGGCGTTCATGAGGGAGATGACCTGCGAAGCAAAAGGGATGAGGGAGGGTCACTAGGCCGTTCATGAGGGAGATGACCTGCGAAGCAAAGGAATGAGGGAGGGTCACTAGGCGTTCATGAGGGAGATGACCTGCGAAGCAAAGGGAATGAGGGAGGGTCACTAGGCCGTTCATGAGGGAGATGACCTGCGAAGCAAAGGAATGAGGGAGGGTCACTAGGCCGTTCATGAGGGAGATGACCTGCGAAGCAAAGGGAATGAGGGAGGTCACTAGCGTTCATGAGGAGATGACCTGCGAAGCAAAGGGAATGAGGGAGGGTCACTNTCTCGCTCTCTCTCTCTATACCACCCTCTCTCTCTCTCTCTCTCTAATCCAACCTCTCTCTCTCTCACCCACCTCTCTCTCTCTCCACACCTCTCTCTCTCTCTCTCTCTCTCTCCTCTCTCTCTCTCTCTCTCTCATCTCTCTCTCTCTCTCTCTCTCTTCTCTCTCGCTCTCCTCCTCTCTCTCAACCACCTCTCTCTCTCTCTATCTCACCACCTCTCTCTCTCTCCTCACCACCTCTCTCTCCCTTCACCAGCACTCTCTCTCTCTCTTCTCTCTCTCTCTCTTCGCTCTGCTCTCTCTCTTCTCTCTCCTCTCACCACCTCTTCTCTCTCTCTCACCCACCTCCTCTCTCTTCTCAACCACCTCTTGCTCTCTCTCTTCCTCTCTCTCTCTTCTCTCTCTCTCTCTCTCTCTCTCTCTTCTCCTCTCTCTCTCTTCTCTCTCTCTCTCTCTCTCTCTCTCTCTCACCACCTCTCTCTCTCTCTCTCACCACCTCTCTCTCTCTCACCACCTCTCTCTCTCTACTCTTCACCACCTCTCTCTCTCTTCTCTCCACCACTCTCTCTCTCTCACCACCTCTCTCTCTCTCTTCACCCACCTCTCTCTCTCTCTGACTCACCACCTCCTCTCTCTCTCTCTCTCACCACCTCTCTCTCGTCGCTCTCACGTCACCACCTCTCTCTCTCTTCTCGACCACCTTCTGCTCTCTCTCTCACCACCCTCTCCCTCTCTCTCTCTCTCTCTCTCCTCTCTCTCTCTCTCTCTCTTCATCTCTTCTCC
>NW_020869124.1:1008812-1011312 GCF_003789085.1 Penaeus vannamei | reverse complement strand
AGAAAGATTAAAAAAAAAAGGGAAGAAGAAAATCCAGCGAAGGGCAAGGCGCCCTTCGCACGCAAGAATGAAAAAATGGATATCGATTCCGTCCCTATTGACTTGCCTGGCGACCTCTATCGGCAAAATTATCATCCACTTTGCGCCTCCCACCCCCCCCCCCCCTCCCACTCCCCGACTGTCCTATCCTCGTCTGCATTCCGCTTATTTTCGTCTGCGTCCTCCTCCTTGTTTATCTCTAGTGCGGCTGTTCCCTCCTTCCGTTCAGCATTCTGGTCTTTTTTTATCTTTTTCTTCCTCTGATCCCTTACTATCTTTGCCTTGGCTTTTATCCGGTGTTTGTTTATATCGTCTTTATTGTTGATTGTCTTGTTGGTCGTTTCCCGATTCTCTGATAGTTACTTTCACATTCGCTCTGTCACTCCCTTTCTATGTTTTCTCTGTTATCATTTTTATCACAATTTTCACTTCCTTTCTATGTTTGCTCTCTGTTATTAATCTTTATTGTTTCTTTATTGTGGCTTTGGGTTTTAGTAAAGATGTTGTAATCATTTGGGGAAACGAGAGATCAGTTATGAGGATACTGCTTGCATAATGATCATGATAATAATGACGATGATGATAATGGAAATGAAATGAAAATGGGTGAAACGAAAATAAAAGAAAATGATGATGATAAATAATGAAAAGTGAAAATGAGGATGACGACGAAAATAAAAGAAATGATATAATAATGAAATGAAAGGAAAATGAGGATGACGACGAAAATAAAAGAAAATGATGATGAATAATGGAAATGAAAGTGAAAATGAGGATGACGACGAAAATAAAAGAAAATGATAATGGAAATGAAAGTGAAAATGAGGATGACGACGAAAATAAAAGAAAATGATGATGATAATGGAAATGAAATGAAAATGAGGATGACGACGAAAATAAAGAAAATGATGATGATAATGGAAATGAAAGTGAAAATGAGGATGACGACGAAAATAAAAGAAAATGATGAATAATGGAAATGAAAGTGAAAATGAGGATGACGAAAATAAAAAAAATGAATGATAATAATGGAAATGAAGTGAAAATGAGGATGACGACGAAAATAAAGAAAATGATAAATGGAAATGAAAGTGAAAATGAGGATGACGACGAAAATAAAAGAAAATGATGATGATAATGGATAGGAGGATAGTGATGATCGTGATGAAGACGACAACGAGGTGGTAATGCTGATAACTGCGGAATCATCAGTCCTTCCTGCAAATTCCCTGCAAATCTAAATTGGACAGGATTTTTTTTTTTTTTTTTTTTTTTTTTTTTTTTTTGCGACGCTTGGGAAGAAAAATATTTTTGGACAAATTTGCAGACGTTTTTGGGGAAGAATGTTTGTTCAAGATTAATCTCTTGGGCGCAAACAGGCAGCAGGCAGTTATCGTGGCTCTTCGCTCTTTATTTCCTCATCATTAAAACCAACACTAATGATAATGAGGATAATATCAATGTCGATGATGATGAGGGAAATAATGATCAACAATAATGGTTAATAACGATGATGAAATAGCAATGACAATGAGAAAATAACGATGAACACAATAACATAGTGTATAATATAGGCAATGACGATGAACGTGAGAAAATAACTATCGTAATAATGCAAAGAGGATTGCAATGAAGACAACAGCAGCCAAGTTATCACCATTGTCATTATCATTATTATCAGGACAGTAATGGCCCCTCATCATCATCATCATTACCGGCGTCACATTATTCATCCTGCTATTTGGTACTTTGTCGCAATAATATTGAATTCATAATCAGTATCATTGGTATCAGCATTGCTTTGATTATCAGTGTTAATTTTAGGATCATGATGATAAGGGTGATGGTGAGCATCAGCATTTTCCTCATCAGTATTAGTAATCATAGCAATGTCATTAGGATTTATGTCAGCATAAAAATCAAAAATCATTTTACTGAAACGAAGGACTGCATGGGAAATGTAGGAACACCAAATATTAGTTTATTATTTATCTTAGTTCAGGCGCGGTGGTGTTGTGAAGGTGCTTGAGTTGCCAAGCGTCATTTCAAGACACATGGGAGCGAAATATACCACCTTATCCTCTTTCTCTATCTCCTCCTCCTCGTTCTTCTTCCCCTCCTGCTCTGCTCCACTCCCCCCTCTTCTTCCTCTTCCTCCTCTTCCTTTTCCTTTTCCTCTTCCTCCTCTTTTTCTCTTTTCCATTTCCTCCTCCTCTTCCTCCTCCTCCCCATCTTCTTCCTCTTCTCCTACTTCTTGCTCCTCCTCTTCTTCATTTCTTCCTCTTCTTCTTTTTTCCCTTTTTCTTCTTAATCCTCCTCCTCCTCCTCCTCTCCTACTCCTTTTCCATCTCTTCCTCCTTCTCCCTCTCCTCGTTCCCTTTCTCCTCCTTTCCTTCTTCCGCCTCTCCATCTCCCCCCATCCTCCTTTGCTTCTTCTTCCCTCTCTTTCATTTCCTCCTTT
>NW_020869124.1:1001312-1003812 GCF_003789085.1 Penaeus vannamei | reverse complement strand
TGACTTATTATTCCTATCATCATTTTCAGCATTATCATTGTAAATATCATTATTGTTATTACTATCATTACTTTTATTATCATTATTGTTATTATTCTATTATCATTATATCTATCATTACTATTATCATTATTGTTATCATAGTTTTGATTATATCATTACTATTGTCAGTATCACTATTATTACTATTGTTGTCATTATTATTATTATACTATCATTATTATTGATATTACCATCATCATTAGCATTATACTTATTGTTATCATTATTATTATCATTAACATTGTTATAATAATCTATTAATATTATTATGATAATCATTGTTAATATTGGTATTATTGTTATCATTACTGTTATTATCATTAAATGATAATAGTAATAATAATGGTCATTATTATTGTTATTAACATTATTTTCATTATTATTATCATTATCATTATTTTTATCAATATCATTATTATTATTATTACTATCATTATTGCTGTTGTTTTTGCTTTTACTTCAATCACTATCATTATCAGCATCATAATCTTTGTTATTCATGTCATCATCATTATCATTCTTCTCATCATTCTTACCATAACAATTTTTATCATTATCATTGTTACTGTTGTCCTTGTTATCATCATCATCTTCATTATTATTATAACTTATTCGTATTATCCTTATTATTGTTATCAATACAATTATCAAAATTATTATCATTATTACTCTTAATATCATTATTATCATTACCATTACCATAATTATCATAATGATAATCAATGTTAGTATTCATGTTATTATTATCATCATTAGCATTGTTGTCATTATCCTTATTATTAGTATCATTATTATTGTTATTATTATTGTCAGTATTATCATTATTGTTATTATTATTATTATTATTATTTCTATTATCCATTTATTTTTTACCATTAATGTTGAAAATGATATTATGATTATCATTATAATAATTATCATTATTATCATTGTGATCATTATTATTATTATCATTATCATTATGATCATTACTATCAGTATTACTGTTGTTATTATTTTTATGTACATTACTGTTATTGTTAATATTATCATCATTATTATAATTTTCATTATCATTATTATCATCATTACTACTAAAGCTATCAATAAAACCAATATTAATATTATTGCTATCCTTATAAGCATAATTGATATTATATTTTTTATTATTATTGTTATCATCATTATCATTCTTATTATTCTTATGATTTTGATTGATAGTATTATCGTTAGGGCTATTATCATCCTTACTATTATTACTATTATTATTATCATTATCATTATTATTATCATTATTATTACCATTATCATTATTATCATTATCACTGATATTATTGTTGTTATTATCACCATTATCATTATGACTTCTATCATTATCATTATCATTTATATCGTTATTATTATCATCATCATTATGATTATTGTTATTATTACAGCTGCTATATTTAATTATAATATTAATATCATTACCTGTATAACTATTATTATTGTTATAATCATCACCATCATCATTATTGTTATCACTATCATGATCATGATAATTCTTGTCTTTTTTATTGTTGTTGTTATCTTCATAATAATAGATATTGATGATGATAGTAATAATGATGATATCCATTGTTAATGCAATAACCATAATAATGATAATTATTATTATCATTTTTATGATAGTAATAATAATGATAATAATAATAATGACGATGATAATGATAATAATAATAATAATAATAATATACTATAATAATAATAATAATAATGATAATAATAATAATAATACTAATAATAATAATAATAATAATAATAATAATAATAATAATAATAATAATAATAATAAACAACAATAATAATAATTATGATGATGATAATAATAATAATAATAATATATAATAATAATGAATAAATAATAATAATAATAATAATAAATAATAATAATATAAATAATGATAATAATAACAACAACAATAATAATAACAATAATGATAATGAATATAATGAAAAAATGAAATAATGAATAATATGATAAATGATAATAATAATAAGAATAATAATAATAATAATAATAATAAATAATAATAATAATAATAATAATTAATAATAATAATAATAATAATAATAATAAGAAATGATGAAAATAATAATAATAATGATAATGATAATGATAATGGCAGTAATAAAGATCATGAAAGTAAAGTCGATAATAGCAATAATGATAATGATTATGATCATAAGTTTAATATTAATGATAATTGTAAAAACAACTATAAAACAATAACAACAACATTAGTAAATAATAATGATAATAATGTTGATAATAAATAATAATGATGATAATGATAATAATGATGATAAGAATAATTGAATACAAGAATGATAATAATGATACATGTTGATTACAAATCAATACAAACGGTAATATTGAAGATGTTAATGATAATGATAGTAATAATAATAAATGGATTAATAATAATTATCATTATTA
>NW_020869124.1:986312-993812 GCF_003789085.1 Penaeus vannamei | reverse complement strand
ATATAGGTAGAAAAACCCACAATGCACAAACTAAATTTGGTTTGTGCATTGTGGGTTTTTCTACCATAGTGTCAACACGGTAGAGTGTTTTTCCATTCATATATATAATTATATATATACCTACCTACCTACATATATATAAATAAATATATATATATATATATATATATACATACACACATGTATATATATATATATATATATATATATATATATATATATATATATATATACATACATACACACACACACACACACACACACACACACACACACACACACACACACACACACACACACACACACACACACACACACACACACACACACACACACACACACAGATTTATATATATTTTTACTTTTCCATGAACGTAAAACTATTGCCATATTTCACACAATACTCGCGTGTGTTCGAAAGCCATGAAGATAAATCTCAGCTGGGATCACCGTCGAATGGCTCGGTAATTCTAGGCTGAAGGACTTTAAAGCTGCTTTTGCCTGCAATAAACTGTTCGATATCACGTGCCTGAGAACCCCTTCAAGCACGAGCAACATTTCGAAATATTCAACCCAGATAGATAAGGTATAACACACGAAGGTCTTAAAGAAATCCAAGAATTATTTAAAAAAAACGCACATTTCAAAATATTCAACCCCGTTAGATAAGAATAACACACGAAGGTCTTAAAGAAATCCAAGAATTATAAAAAAGCACATTTCAAAATATTCAACCCAGATAGATAAGGTATAACACACGAAGGTCTTAAAGAAATCCAAGAATTATAAAAAAAAAAACGCACATTTCAAAATATTCAACCCAGATAGATAAGGTATAACACACGAAGGTCTTAAAGAAATCCAAGAATTATAAAAATAAAAAAAAAGAGCAACATTTCAAAATATTCAACCCAGCTAGATAAGGTATAACACACGAAGGTCTTAAAGAAATCCAAGAATTAAAAAAACAAAACAAAAACGCAGAAGAGAAAAGGGGAATTGGCCTAACGTGTATAAAACTGTAATCACCAAACTGTTACCGCACAAACAACCCTAATTTAGCGCCTGGCTGAGCAGTTCACAACCTTCGCTGTCTCTTTTTCATCCTCCCATTACCATACATATTGCCTCGGTGTCTTCAAGGCCTTCTGGGGTGACAGCTCGGATCACAGGGCTGTTATGTCGCACTCGCCTGGCACCCCCGCAGGCATTCGAGAGTGCCGGGAGAGGTCATATCGTCCGTCATGTCTCCTAAACAAGTGCCAGGCTCTCCGTCGGCCATCACTCTCGCCACATCACGGGTGCCAAGGAGGCTGATGTTTGATATCGTTTTAATGGTCTGTCGTTGGCTCTCGGTCACCTCTCCTTCGACGGCTCTTTGCTCATACCTGTAATAATTGCTCAAATTTGTTCATACCTGTAATAAAAGCTCAGAATTGTTCAATGTAGGCCTAATAAAAGCTCAAAATTGTTCATACCTGCAATAAATGCTCAAAATTGTCCATACATGTAGGCCTAATAAAGCTCAAAATTTCATACCTGTAATAAAAGCTCAGAATTGTCCATACATGTAGGCCTAATAAAAGCTCAAAATTGTTCATACCTGCAATAAAAACTCAAAATTGTTCATACCTGTAATAAAAGCTCAGAATTGTTCATACATGTAGGCCTAAAAGAATTGCCTAATAAAAAAAAAATCATACCTGCAATAAAAGCTAAGAATTGTTCATACCTGTAAAAAAAGCTCAAAATTTTTAAACATGAGACTCAAAAGGAAATTGCTTTCTCCTATATTGTAAAACAGAAAGAATCATAAATCGAAATGATATTGCCACCTCAAGTAAATCATTTTCTTATATATCAACGATGATATCTTTTATACTCATGGTCCTTTTTCTGCTCGTTTTTACTTCCATGTTTCGAATTCAAACGTAGCTCACGGTGATCATGAGGAAGCCAGTTAAACCGCTCGTCTGTCACGGGAGACAGGTCGATGCGTCGAAATTCATCTAATCCTTTTTGCTTCGCGTGTTATTGGCACCGCAACTCGGGCGGGGAATCGGCACGGACGGATACCCATGGCATTGCGGGGTATGACGTCCTCAGGAGCTGCCTGCGCACGTGTTTGTGTGTGTGTGTGGTTTGGTGTGTGTGTGTGTATGTGTGTGTGTGTGTGTGTGTGTGTGTGTGTGTGTGTGTGTGTGTGTGTGTGTGTTGTGGTTGTGGTTGTGGTGTGGTTGTGGTTGTGGTTGTGGTGTGTGTGTGTGTGTGTGTGTGTGTGTGTGTGTGTGTGTGTGTGTGTGTGTGTGTGTGTGTGTGTGTGTGTGTAATGTGTACATGTGTATGACGTTGTGTGTGTGGGAGTTTGCGTGTGCATAAATCTGAATATGTGCACACATACGCACACACTCATGGATCTACCTTTTTTTTTTGTTTATCTTATTTTCCTCCACTTGGCCACCAAATACTGCATGTTTGATATTTATGTATCTGTTTAGGAGTGTCCATTTTAGTAATGATTTTATCGATTTAAAACTGGTTATTTCTCGGATGAGACAGTAAATAAATTCATGGGTGAAACATATAGTGGCTTCATAGTTACTATGGTTTTGAATCTAAACAAAATATTTACCTGCTTTTGGGCTTATTTTTTATTAGAAAGAAAACTGTTTTCTTTGGAATCGATAGACAGGGGAGACTGCATTATTTGAAGCAATTGTTTACAAACAAATGGCACATGTGTTTCTGTAAACCGCAAAAGAAAGTGGCAATTTTCATTCAATATTTCGTTTGTACATAACAGTAGCGAAATATATAAAAATGTATGTGAAATAAGGACTCTTATCCTCTCTTAGTTATTGTTATTTATTTTGATGATACAAGTGTAATATCATATAAATAATCACAAATGAAATAATGACAATAACATAGACGATATAATCTATATCTTCGAGTCAAGGGAAAGCGGGCTACACGTAACTTTCCGTCCGAAAGCGATCTAACACTATTGAGTATTGGCATCGGTTACACACAATTCCCTGTCAAAGCGCAGTTGTGAGCGAGCCGACTTATTTCAGCCCAAGAACTGAAGAAAACAAATAAACAAATATGCTCCGGGTTGTATATGGTATATTTAGGTAAATCTAACGACGTAGGTGAATGAAAATTGATGTTGCTACAGTCACTATTCCACATTTATATATTTTGATAGGGTTATGGTGTTGAAAGCAATTTTGGCAGGTTGTTCTGAAAGCACATCAGTAATTTATAATGCAAAGATAATATTTAAGGCTTTAAATCGCAGGTATTTAAGTTTTCTCGCTTCATCCTTCTTATAAATTTAGAGGCATGTTTAATTGTTCGTATGTAAATTATGTGAGTGTATCCTAAACCAGAAGATTAGTTGAAGATATTCCTGGAAAGCAATATACATTTTCTTGATGCAGCTAATGCACTTCATTCAGGTAAAAAGAATTGTTTTGATTGTCACTTTTTCAGGAAAAAAACATAATTAGGCTTCAGCTAATAAAAATAAGTGATAGAGAAAGGGAAGAGATGTGTGCAGCTGCAGTGAATATAAAGTAAAGTACGTCTATTGTATTTTTAATGTAATATTTTCAGTATATGTATTAAGATATTATATTTGTATGTTGGTTACTCTTTTTGAAAACAAGTTCAATTAGCTTTGATAAAGACATAGATATAAATGAATGATTGAATAGATAAAATGATAATTAAACACACACACACACACACACACACACACACACACACACACACACACACACACACACACACACACACACACACACACACACACACACACACACACACATATACGTATATATACAT
Organism: Penaeus vannamei; assembly: GCF_003789085.1. Classification (NCBI taxonomy): domain Eukaryota; kingdom Metazoa; phylum Arthropoda; class Malacostraca; order Decapoda; family Penaeidae; genus Penaeus; species Penaeus vannamei. The sequence continues at coordinate 989,960 of NW_020869124.1, read as the reverse complement.
ATATATTTGTATATTATACGTATATGGTTGTTGTTATATATCCATATACTTTAAACAATAAACTGAAATGATTTCTTTTATTTTCAGTTGACTGATACAAAATGCATAATGACTCTAGAAATAAGTCCTCATTAAGTATATAATCTGCTGAATGACATTTACCAAAGCAAAGTGAATGAATCCTGTATTGAAAAAATAAAGATGTGGGAAACAATAGAAGGAACTGAAACAAATGCTGTTACACTAGGAAAGCAAGGCGAAGGATCAGAGAACTGGGAATCAGTTGAAAATACCAAAGTTATCAAAGAGGAAACAGATATTTTAAAACAGTTATGGGCATGTGCGGACATTGCAGAGGGTGAAAAAGTAGCTGACGTAAGTGGGGCCAGCAAGCAAGAAGTGCTTCCTGAACAAGATTGGCAGAGCACATCTCGCAATAATATGGAAATCACAATACAAACAGTTCAGAAAGAGATGCAGCTAAAGGCTTCCGCATCTAGTGGTGTTAATGTTGGATCAAAGAATATTGCTAAAAAACCTGAAATTCATCAGTGTTCTGAATGTGGGAAGAAGTTTGATAACAAATTCCAGTTAGAGTCACACATATTTAGTCATACTGGAGAGCCACCGTTTGAATGTGTAGACTGTGGGAAGATTTTTCAGCAACAATATGCATTAAAGAATCATCTACTCATACACAGAAAGACGTTTGCTTGTACGGTTTGTGGGAAAAGACTATTAAATTACCAGAACCTTGCCAGACATATCCAGACCCATAGTGAAGAGAAACCACATAAATGTTCTGTATGTGGAAAAGGCTTTCGAGAGAAATCTTATGTTAAGAAACATATGTGTACTCATGCTGGATTGAGTCCTTTTCTGTGCCCTGAGTGTGGCAAGACCTTTGGGGAAAAGAGATATTTAGAGATACATAAGCGTAGTCATACTGGTGAGAAACCTTTTGTTTGCCCACAATGTGGAAAAGGTTTTGGTGACAAACGCTACCTAAAAGATCATATGCGAATTCATACAGGGGAGAGGCCTTTTAACTGTACAGATTGTGGGAAAAGTTTTGGAGACAGAAAATATTTGAAAGTCCATATTCGTATTCATACTGGAGAAAAACCATTTGAGTGCTCAGTATGCAGAAAAAGATTTAGGGATAGGAGAGATCTTAAGAGACACATAAAACTGCACACCAGAGATTCTGTATAGACTGCACGACAAGAAGTAGTGTGTGTGTGTGTGTGTCTGTGTGTCTGTGTGTGCGAGTGTGTGTATCCGTGTGCGTGTGCGTGTGTGTGTGTTTTGATGAGTTTAATTGTATTAAAGTGTAATGTCTTAGGGGTAGAATATATATCAAAGATTGAATTTTGAAACATTTAGAATTGATTTAGTGAAAATAGTAATAGATTAATTGCAATGGTAAGTGTTTTGATATCACTTCAAGTGATATTTATATTGTTAGCAACATAACATAAGTACAGAGATCACACACACACACACACACACACACACACACACACACACACACACACACACACACACACACCACACACACACACACACACACTCTCTCTCTCTCTCTCTCTCTCTCTCTCTCTCTCTCTCTCTCTCTCTCTCTCTCTCTCTCTCTCTCTCTCTCTCTTTCACTCTCACTCTCACTCTCACTCTTACTCTCACTCTCACTCTCACTCTCACTCTCACTCTTACTCTTACTCTTACTCTTACTCTTACTCTTACTCTCACTCTCACTCTCACTCTCACTCTCACTCTCTCTCACTCTTACTCTTACTCTTACTCTTACTCTTACTCTTACTCTTACTCTTACTCTTACTCTTACTCTTACTCTCACTCTCACTCTCACTCACTCTCACTCTCACTCTTTCCCTCCCTCCGTACATCCACTCACATACTCACTCATTTACACATTGAAATTCTGTGAATGGAAGTTGTAGTAAATAGTGTTCTTAGCTATATGATATTATGAGTCATAAAAAAACAAAAAAAAACAAAAAAAAAACAAGGAAAGCAATTGCTTAGGAATGTAATAATTTATGTAATCAAATACCAAGCTTTTGTAAGATAACAGAAGTCACCGAACATAAGTTACATTCATGAGGTGCAGCACAAGTGAGCTTCATGGTAGTTGTTTATTCCGTCTAAACTCGCGAAAGGGAAAGAGACACTCAAGTAGGTTTTGATGTAGATGTGTCGACATTTAATTTTGCTATGATATGAGCACTTTCATAAGAGGAATTCATTTATATTTTACTAACATTGATATGTCATTGTATTCGCATCGTTAATCATGATTTCTATGTCATCTGCAAATTTACTGTTTCTGTATTATTATTGTTATTGTTGTTATTAGTATTTTATAATTGTTTTTTATTATTATTATTGTTATTATTATTATTATTATTATTATTATTATTATCATCATCATCATCATCATCATCATCATCATCATCATCATCATCATCATCATCATCATCATCATCATCATCATCATCATCATCATCATCATCATCATCATCATCATCATCATCATCATCATCATCATCATCATTATCATTGTTATCATATCATAATATCATTATTATCATCATCATCATCTTCATTATCATCATGTTGCTATTATTATTATTATTATTATTATTATTGTTGTTGTTATTATAATTATTATAATAATAATAATAATAGTATATATTATTATTATTATTATTATTATTATTATTATTATTATTATTATCATCATCATCATCATCATCATCATCATCATCATCATCATCATCATCATCATCATCATCATCATCATCATCATCATCATCATCATCATCATCATCATCATCATCATCATCATCATCATCATATCATCATCATCATCATCATCATGTTGCTATTATTATTATTATTATTATTATTATTATTATTATTTTATTGTTATTATAATTATAATAATAATAATAATATAATTAATATAATAATAATAATAATAATAATAATAATAATAATTATTATTATTATTATTATTATTATTATTATTATTATTATTATTATTATTATTATTATATTGTAATTAAATTTATTAAAGTACCTTTATAATTACTTTTGTCAATACTAACACAGAATCTCTTGAATAATTTAACTATGAAAAATGTTCTTGTTACATGTTTATTTTATTGTATATAATTGCACATAAAAATGATTTCTGACGTATTTTAATTCATAAAAGTATGAAGTAAGATGTCCAGTGAATTCTAATCCAAAAGTCTAAATATTCAGTGGAAATTTAAGCAACTCTAGTGAGAATTTTATTATAGATCACTGAATGCTTGTCAAATCTAATTTGAATTAGGTGCAGTGAAATAACGAGGATTAACATGCTGTTTTCTTATCAATCCTTACTATATATTCTCTTGTTTTCTATGAGAATAAGGTTGGCTTACCTATATTAGGTAAAGAAAAACACCTCCTGGTAGATCTTACGTCATGTTAGAACAGCTATAATGTAATCTCGTCAGTTTGTTTTTATAAAGGTAGATGGATACATTTTCTATCAATTACCCTTGTGAAAATGGTACAGAAGTTATATATATGTATATTAATGACAACTGTTGTGGTCATATTTGTTACTTGCCCACG
>NW_020869124.1:973812-978812 GCF_003789085.1 Penaeus vannamei | reverse complement strand
GTAGAGGACCACTATCTACCTCGAATGATCTTTAAGATCACGGGTCAGATTACAGTCCCCTTTGGAGATGCCGTTATAGCTACTAGAGACACCTGTATAGGCTATGAAATATGTGAAGAATTATGGAACCCAGAAAGGTTTGTCTTCATCATGTCAAATCATAAGAACTTTATATATCAGATTAACTTTAAATAAGTACATTGTCCCTATTTTCTTTATAATGAGAATCTTTTGAGAAAATATTCTGGCAAGATGATTTAAACTTATGCAGTAGAAAGGAAGTAGTCAGTACTTCCATTATTATAAATGGCCTAAAAATTTTCCACAGTTGCCACATTCCCATGGCCTTGGATGGAATAGAGATCATTTTGAATGGCTCTGGCTCCTATACAGAAATTCGCAAGAGCCATGTGTCTCAGGACCTTATCAAGTCTGCAACAGCTAGAAGTGGAGGCTGTTATGTATTTGCCAATCTAAGAGGATGTGATGGCAAGTAGACAAGCTCATAATGCTATACTAAACCTGCATGACCTTGTGTTTGTCTTGTATATATTATATTTGTCTGATTGCTTGTATTTGCATGATTATGTGTTGCTCCAGCCATTTACACATAATGCATTATGTATTCCAGGAGATAGAGTTTACTTCCCTGGAATTTCCATGATTGGTCTCAATGGGTCAATCATTGCTCGTACAACTCCATACAGTCTGTCTGAGGTTGAAATAATCACTGCCACAGTTGACTTGGAATCAATCCGCTGTTATCGCTCTCTGATACGCAGTCGGTGCCTACATGCTTCTCAGAGTCAGGCTTATCCACGTGTACAGGTGCTGTGGAATAATTATAGATTGTCTGTAGCTGATTAACCCTTACTGTGTTATGTATTAGGTTATTGATATGAAATCCCATCTTTATATAAGAGTCATCTCTGCCTATTAAAGGAAACTGCACTCTGAATGTTATTGCAAAGGCATGCATGAAGGTACTCATTATACATATTTAATACTCTTTGTTGCCCTATATTTCAGGTCAACTTTGCTCTCTCCAACGATGATGATATATTCCTGCCGATATGCTCGCCTGTTGAGTATAAACTCCCAACCCCAGAGGAAGAGATCCTCTATGGGCCAGCATGCTGGTTGTGGGATTACCTGCGTCGTTCTGGTCAAGGTGGATTCCTCTTGCCACTGTCCGGGGGCGTGGATTCCTCGTCCACTGCCACGATTGTGTATTCAATGTGCAACTTGGTGGTAAAGGCTGTTGCAAGTGGGGAAGAGAAGGTACATTGCCATCCTCTGTGTGCTTTATTTGAAAGTTGAAAGACTTGGCAATGAAGAAACACATAATCTTAGGAATGATTTGAGCCTGGCTTACATTATAAGACTTTAATCCATTTTGTTATGATATCAAACAAGGTCCAGAGTTTGACTGCTGATTTATCTAATTCTGTTGCAGTTTCATAATCATCAAGATATCTTAATATATAACATAAATTAATGGTATGGATTATTTTGACGTTTTATCATACAATGTAATCTCATTCTCTTCAGTCAGTTCATTATCAAATTTTTTATTTTTTATTTTTATATAGATATGTGGATATTTTTAATTCACACTATTTTTTCATGTTCAAAGAAAGTGTATTTTCAATTATCTTTTTTATGATAACACAATTTAGTATTTGGGCTGGTCTGCTTCTGTTTTAAACATTAATCTGATAAAATAAGAGCAACTTGCTGAGGGAACATATATCACATGATTTATTACATGTTTGTAAATTTTTGGATCTTTTTTATACTCAAATTACTCAGGATAAAAGATAATTACTTGTTTTAGTGAAGGAAAAATATGTAAATGCTCAGTGTCTCTGTATATTACTATATTGCTCTCTCTCACATAATGATTAGAAATGTGTATTTAATCTCAGGTTTTGGAGGATGTGCGGCGCATAGTGTCACAAGCAGATTATGTTCCTCGAGATCCTCGGGAGCTGTGTGGTAGACTCTTTCACACAGTTTACATGGCCACAGAGAATTCATCCAATGAAACAAAGGCTCGTGCAAAACTTCTGTCTCAGCAAATAGGAAGGTGTGGATCCACTTAAGATTAGTGTGTTATGTAATCATTATAAACCTTTTTAATGGAGCAACTTGTAATAACTTCTGTGCATTTAGAAAATGTTTCAGTTTTGCTTCATCTTTAGTATATAAGTACAAGAAATTTTGTTCTTAACCTCTCTCTGTAATTTCTTTTCTTTTGACAAAAGATTACCATAATTTCTTCACCACAGCTACCATATTCCCATTGGAATCGATAGTATGGTTTCTGCTGCACTGGGAATATTTAGTGCTGCAACAGGGCACATTCCCAAGTTTAGAGTGCGTGGTGGGACAGTGAGGGAAAACCTAGCTCTGCAGAATGTTCAGGCTCGGCTCCGCATGGTCCTCGCATACCTGTTTGCACAGGTGAGAGTTTAAGAATTAAAAGTAAGAAAATTACACTTTCATGTAGAGATGAACAAGACTTTCTGTCTTGTCATAAGCACATCCAGAATTTGTAAAAACGTTTACACAGGGTATATCTGGACTTTGATTTGAGAAAAAATCACTTTTCAGTTGATGTTGTGGGTACGAGGAAGGCAGGGTGGTCTCCTAGTGCTAGGATCTGCCAATGTGGATGAAGCTCTTCGTGGATACATGACCAAATATGATTGTAGTTCAGCTGACATCAACCCCATTGGAGGCTTTTCTAAGTCTGATCTGAAGAAGTTTTTACACTTGGCAAAAGAAAGGCAAGTTATTTTTTTGTTTCATTGTTTTATTTCATATAACATACATGTAGAATGGAAGCTAGTTTTATCCTCCTTGAAATTATATTTTAAACACAAATCTATTGGATTAAAATTAAGCTGTTTGTCATTAATATTTACCATTACCATGATAATGCTGATATTGTGTGTATGCTGTTTAAGCATAGTGTAACTATATTTATCTTATTTCATATCTACCTAAAAGACATGCCCCTTTTCCAAATTTAAAAGCTAATTGATCGGTATCCAATATTTGTGTTGCTGTCCATATATTTATGCTTTGTGTGTTCATAGTTTGTAATCAGAACTGTTTTGTTTAATAATGTTAAATATCATAAACATACAAATGTAAATGATTTTGCAACATTAACACTTTTAAGAGGATGCTTATAAAGATGGCCCACATTTCAGTTGAAGTTGAGGATAATATTGAATGTTTGAGTACAAGCTATTCCCTTTTCTTTGTTTTGTAACATATATAAACTAAACAGATGTAAAAGAGACCAAACATAGATGATAGCCAGTAAACTACAGTTAGTAAAGTTACAACAAATCATATGACATTGTGTCAATGGTAAACTCTATAAATTGTATAACTTATGCACACACTATAGTGTGTTTGGTCTCTAAGATAGATTACGATATATTTTTTACATGAAGAATAAATGTAGAGGCTGCTATCCTTCAAATAATTTAACTTCATATGTTCCCAATATTAAAGAACAGGTCTGATTAAACACAATATATATTCATATGCTCTATTGACAGTAAAATCTGACTTTTACACCTTCAGACTGAATCTACCTGTCTTAGGAGAAATCCTAGGTGCTCCACCCACGGCTGAGTTAGAACCCTTGCAAGAAGGGAAGCTTGCACAGACAGATGAGGCAGATATGGGAATGACATATGATGAACTTTCACTTTATGGCAAACTGAGGAAAGTGGAATGTTGTGGCCCATATTCCATGTTTGGCAAACTTGTCCACCTTTGGTCTGATCAGTGTACACCTAAAGAGGTAGGATGTTATTTCATGAACCGTATTCATGTTGACAAATGTAGGGAAGGTATGAAGGAGAATTAATATCTTCACCATACAAGTTAAATACATGTATTTAACCCTATTCAAATTTATCTATGTCAGAAATACATGTATTTTTGATGAAGATATATTCTAAACCGGTTAAATACATCTCTTGTATTTTGAAAATATTCATTCTCATTCATACCTTTTCTACATGTCATTTCATGCCTGAGTTTTCAATAAATTATGATATTTACATGAAAAATTCTCTAAAGTGCATTGGTTCATAATAAAAGTAGTAGTTTATTGAGAATACAAGTGTGTACAGTAATACTATTACATACATATGCATATATAGAAGCCTTACTAAATGAAACCCTCCGATACTTTGAAACACGACAGGTGTCAGAGAAGGTCAAGGTGTTCTTCAGGTTCTACAGTGTAAACAGACACAAGATGACAGTTCTTACTCCCGCCTACCATGCTGAAACATACTCGCCTGATGATCATCGCTTTGATCACCGCCAGTTTCTCTATAATTACCGCTGGGTGTGGCAGTTTAGAGCAATTGATAAGGCTGTAAGTTTTTGTGGAAGTTCGACAGCTATTTCAGGGTTAGCTTTGTATGTTAATGGTGATTGCTTTATGTTATTTCCTTTGGATCAGAATATCATACATGAATACATAGAAATGTAGTTGTGAAGGAAAATTTTCTGTGGATATAGAAAGATAGATAGATAGATATAGATATAGATATATATGCAAATTTATTTATTTACCTATTTATTTGTTTATTTCATTTCTTTATTCATTTTTAGTGAGTTTTATTGCATATCTGCATTTATTTGTCCTTGAAATATATATCAACCTTTATCAGGTTTTAAATGCTAAGTAAGTTTGCTGAGTGTGTACATCTGTTATTATTATTATTGTCCCCTCCCCCCCCAAAAAAAAAAATGTGCTTGCTTATTGATGGGTTTTGCTGTAGGTGGAGAGGCTAGAGACTGGAAGAGGTAGGGAGGATCAGGTGGAGAGAAGTGGCTCGAACCGATCGCTAAAAGATAGTGGTTCATCGTCCTTTACCCGCCCATCCTCACGATCCTCTAACCACTCTCTAAGTTCGTCCTCAGGTAGTGTGATGTGCCAGTTGTCATCATGTATGCTTATG
>NW_020869124.1:963812-968812 GCF_003789085.1 Penaeus vannamei | reverse complement strand
ATAGCAGAAGAACAGTGTTTTAGCACCTTACTAACACTTGAATCCTTGAATCCTTACAGTATGTATAAATAAAAATACTGCGAAGTTATCTTATCATATCACTGGTTCTTAGAACAATTACGAAAGTAAATGACAGGACTAGATTTTTTTTTATCTTATAACCTAAAAGTTGAAAGGCACTATAACAAAGCAACTATGTTCTAGACATACAGGAATACAAGGACAAATAATTACCAAATTGATATGCATCCAACACAAACTTGTCATCATTCAGATAATTCACAAAAAGCCTTACAAACATCTACCAAAAATTTGAAAAAGTTCTCTTGCTGAAGCCTATGAACCTACTGCCAATGGTGCTGTTAATATCAATGGGGTACCTAAGCTAATTCTGAATGATATTGTAACATATTCTATGTTTGTCTTGGAACCTGAGTGACCTGGAAGGAATAATTGAACAATGTTTTTGACAGGTTGAATGAATTTTTTTTTTGTGAACTGCTTTTACATTATTATCTAATGGGTAATTACAGACCAAGTGTCCAATTTGCAATGTGAAAAATATGAAAATGAAACTAGAGAGTGAACACTTTGGATGTGGTGATAACACATGCACACACACTACCACTTACATTATACGATTATGTGTCAGTTTATTATAGCAGTGTCAAGTTTTACGTCTTCATTGTTCATCCTGTGTTTTTTGTTTTGTCTGCTGTTGGAATCTCAAATATAAGTACATCTTGCATATCTTAAGGTTTTATCTAATTTCAGTTCTGTTTTAGATCATCTTACAGTCATGGCTACTGAAGAAATTATTTGTTGTTTATAATGTATGGCATACATATGTTGTCAGAAATATACCCAGGATATTTTCCGTGGAAAATGGAGTATACCCTTCAGATGCATATGGAATTATGAAGCCATTGTCAATGAAGAGAAAAACTTGCTCTTATGATATGTAGCATAAAAGATACTGTTGGTTAACTCATTCACACCAGGATGACTTCCTATCATGTCTTGCTAGACCACCTCTCATGCTGGGATGACGTCTTTGTATCATGCGCTGTACCGCTAGCTCTAAATTGTGCATGCTATACAATTGTGGGCTTGTTTGACCCTGGCTGCATTTGTTGAATAGAAATAGCCACACAAAAGTAGGCTTAACCCTTCTTTTTAGCCTTATTACCTAAAAAATATCAATGCTGCAGCCACGAACAGAGAGAGTAGGGTAATTTTGTTTCCCATGCTTCTGATATTTCCCAAACTCCACAGACTCAAGATACACTGTTTGGTATGGGATGCACTGGGGGCTCCCATCCTAATTGGGTTAGAAAGATATTGCTACCAATATGTCCATACATTGCGGCTATTTAGCAGCCAGTGGCATTGTTGGCTTTCAGGCATGATCAAGAAGAAGAAGACGAGGAATTAGTAGAACAAGAAGACGAAGAAGTAGAAGAAAACGAAGAAGATGGAGGTAAAGATGGATGAAAGGGAACTGAAAGACCATTCATCATTTGAAAAACTACTTCCTATTGACTACCTACAATAAAGTGCAGCTAAAAACATGTTTTTTTTAATAAGCTAACCTACATAGGGCATAACGACAAATACAAAACTAGCATCATAGCAGTACCAGTTCCTGAGACAGTCTAATATCTATGATGCATGTATTTGCCAAGCTTCATAAACTAAAACATTAAAGTACTTGCAACTGCTGTTACAAACACTTACCAATGATAAGGCAATGATAACCTAATGAGAGGTGATCGCTCATAACCAAAAGCAAAATGCTGAAGTTCATGATACAACTGACTTCTACTTGTAAAATGAAAGATAGCAGCAGGTACTTGGACAAAGACATTTTGCTTTTACATACATTTCCTTAACCTAGGTTCACTGATGAATAAAGACTAGTAAATTTTTTTTACCCCTAATATATCAAATAACCCAGGAATAAAAACATAATCTGTCTTAATTGAATGCCATTAGATGGTCATTAGCTCTCAACCAAGATCCTTCATCTATATTTTTACTGCCCACTGTCCTCCTTGTTCCACATCCAGGTCAATTTTTGTGGAGTTTTTTCTTTTTCCTCTTTCTTCTGGACCTTCTGCTTCTTTGCTGTTTGATGCTTTCACTTTCTGTGCTTCTCTGTCCATTTTAATTACATCATTGTAAGAAGGAGGATCTGTGAAAAGACAAATGCAAATTCATTAAAGAGCACCATAAAACTTTAGTTTAGTCATTCTTAATGGGAACTTTTTATCATCATCTTTTATATGGTTAATAAAGCCTTTATCATTCCCAAAACATCAGAATCATTAATGTCATTATTATCACTATTAATGTAATTTCAACAATATTGTAATTACTATGGCATTAACATTATCACCACATTCACAATGATCCATTTTTGTCAAAATAATATTACAATCTCTGTTTTAATTAATATATCATGACCACTAAAACTGCTATTACATATATAATTAGTTAAATCAATCTGTTCACTGGACCTGACAGAAAGAAAGGAAAGTAGTACACTTACTGTCTGTGTGGATGATTGAGATGCCAGATGGCATGGGTGGGGGACCTAGAATAGACACAAAAAATCAGTCTGTAATTTCTGAACTTAAGTACTTGTCATTACTCATAAGAATATTAATAGAAAATGAAAGTGTTGCTTTAATCTACAACGATCATTGCAATAACAGGATTCCTATCACTACTTTGTTAAAAATCTGGCTGAATGGCAGGTGACAGGATTGTGTTGTCATGGAAAGACATGGCAGAGGGCTGGGGGGATGGGAAGGTGTCGTCACGAGATACTGTTACAGAATAGTGAGTGACAGGGACATCTTTACCATGAGTGCACAAAGCCCTTGTAGCGAGATTGGGAAAGGCATTATTTCTAATGGTTAACAAGGGTGGAATGTACCATCTGTGAGCCATGCCTGGAAGAGCACTGGCTTCACTGAGGACACTATTTCCACGTGCAGGAACCTATTCCTGTCCACCTTCACTGACAGCACAGGGGTGTTAAGTTATGATGAACATTAAAGTATAAAAAATATAAAACAATAACACATGGTTACTTCTTCTTATTACACAGAATTATAGAGATTATATGGAGTCTGCTCAGTAAAAATGGCCTATCACCATCTTGACAGCAGCATGACAAATGACTGATATAAATCTCAGGAAATGGCAAAACAGTAAAAAAAATGTGTACGCAGAATATGAGCTAATAGCGTAGCAAAGAGGAGGCATGGAGTCTTGATACAGTGCATGAGTGTCCTTGTGAGCTGAGCTGATGAGACACACACCTAGGAGAGTCACCACCCAAGTAAGCCTAATGTCTGATTTTGGTCTAAGTGTGATCCATGAGGCACTTGAAACCAACAGGCTAATCAAGCATAATGCAGAAGGAATTGGAGCTTGGGATTAAGCAAGAAATAGAAGGTATAATTTCATGAATAAAATCAAACATGGATTAGCTCTGAAGTGCAGCAATATCTGCACAAATGAAGTGGAGGATATATATACATATACATATTGGCATTCACCCTGTCCCTATGCTCCTATAATGATCATCATGTCATGATCCAAATCTGTTACAATGACTAAAATAATACACAGTGGTGACAAATTATGATCAGATTTATTTCTGGGCTGACCTGTTTTTGTAAGGGCATCATAAGGGGGAGGAGCATCCCAAGCAGTCTCCCGCGGGTGTTCAGCAGAATTTTCTCTTGGTGGAGGAGGTGGAGGTTCATCCCTCATGTGTGGATGTAGTGTCCCATTGTACTTGTATCTTAAAAAGACAGTAGACATATTAACAAACTTGACATGCACTCTGTATTTGATCTAGTTTAAGCATTTACATTTTTCTTATCTATTATATGCTGATTTGACATGATGTTAGAGGGGTATAACTGAAAAACATAAAATATCTTGTCCTGGACCCTCTCGCGCCAAGATTTCTGACTTGCACTGTATGCACACTTACCAAGTGTGTATAGATAATAAACATAACTACCACTGTTGACATATATCAACAGTGGCAAACTTACTTTCTGCAGAGCTTAGCAATCTGATGATGCCAAAAGATGAATATAAGTATTGCTCCTATAATTCCAAAAACTGTTGGCCAGACTGGAAAGTATTGAGATCCACAATCGCATGATCCATGGCCAGTGATGTCTTGACTCTTGCACTGACTGAAATTTCAAAGTTAAATTAGAATTTCTATTACAAATAGATAGCAACAAAAGAAGAAATAAAATATGCAAAAAATTAGATATAAGTGAAAAGCCTGTATGCAACTCCATTTTCCAAGCCTATGATGTATATCAGTGCACATAATTTGCTCTAAACAAAAACTTAGCCTTCGAATCATGCACTGCTTCTTTTATTTCACCTATTGCTTTCTTGGTGTCACTGAAGTAGCATAAACCTGGTGAAATCCTGTTTTATATAAGAGTACTTACGCTTCACACATACATGTGCCACTGCTGGTACACTCTGAATCTGTGTCCATATTCTTCAAGTCACTGTGTCTTCTTAACTTCTGGCATGAACCTGTTCCATGTAAAATAGGTGTGAGTATTTCTGAAGTATCCTGAACAAACATTAACAAGTTTTCAAAACTAAGAAAATCTATATTGTTTCTACAGAGCTATCCTCTAATACTAAAAAATCAAATCGCATTATTTTATAAAAGCAAATTACATTCAATCACTCTCCGATTCCACAACTAAGGCTCATCCGGGGTTCCTAAGACACTTCCAGCCAAAGCCTCCCTTACGGGTTATATAACAATTACACTTCCCTTGACAAGCAGCATCCAAGCTGAATTCAAAATGTTCTTTAATAATACTAAAACTACAAAATAACATCCATCATTTTAAAAATCCTAGACAATAGCTCATCACTGCCTGCAAAAAATACAGAGATTTACGTATAGTTCATCAAAAGTCTTGCATGCCTAGTTCCAC
>NW_020869124.1:941312-943812 GCF_003789085.1 Penaeus vannamei | reverse complement strand
CTATATGCGCATGTATGTGACTAGATAAATTGAAATTAAAAAGGTAAACTAATATACTGCGCTTCTGAAATGTAACTGGAAATCGTATATTTAACGGCTATAACATAATTAATAAATGGTAGGGTGAAATTTGTGTCTAAAATGAATCTGAGAATGAAGCCGTCGCTTTACACTGTAATCCTCTCCTCATAATAATTCCATAGTCCCGCCAGGAGAGGCGGTCTTTATGGACGAAACTCCAGCGCGAAAGCAAAGGATTTTGACTCCAAGCGTCGGTGATCAGGCGGCACATTACCCCAATGACTTTCAATTATGAGCAATAACAACGACCGTTCAAATTCGCCTCCGCGTCGCTCGCCCCCAGGCCGTTTTTTCCTCCCAATCCGCACTAAATCCTTCCTCTTTCGAACTCGTAGCCTCCGCAGCGAGACACGCAATATAGAAATGTAGAAACTGCGGACAAAATTCACTCGAACTCGAAATCCCGCACTCGTAAAGAAGCTCGCGCGCGGACCCAGCTCACGTGATCCTTTTTCGAATGAGGACGAAAGTTACTGATAAACGGTGGCGGGTGTGGGCACAGGCTACCGGCTGTGTCCCACTTTATTAACTTGTAAATTTTCCCAGATTGTGGAATTTATAGATCACGCAGAATGTTGCCCAAACACGAGATGGGTTAAATTAATTCCGATACAATGCGAAATGGCACGTATTAAACTTTATTTTGAAAGCGGCCGGCGATTCCTCATCCCGCCCATTTACATTCGGATGCGAAACGAAGCGGAATATGATGTAGCAGAGAGAGAAAAATAAAACATTGCGAGATATCTGTCTTATGGCCGTATTAACGAAACTGTCATTTCCGCTATGATAAATGCCCGGGGATGGGAGGAGACCTAACCTCACCCCGGGACAGAGAAAGAGTACTGGGCCATTGTTGTTGAAATGTACACCCTTGGCACACTGGGGGACGCCTGGCTGCGCTTAGTACAGTGTAACGATGTTCTGATGTGAGCTCGCTGTCAGGACACGGGGAGTCATTATAGCCGTAAAATCCGATTTTTCCTGACGTGTTGATACTTTTGATGATTACATTTAACCTAATCAAAGTGATTATACCAAGATGTAGTAAATGGTACATAGATACACATAAGTAGATACTCCAATACACGTTTTATTCCCATATCCCTTATAAACTCCACCTATTTTGTATCCATTGTTTTTTTTTTGTTTGAAGTTTGTTACACGAAACGACAGCCACAGACACACGAATAACATAAAATACACGAATAACCGAAAAGTAGACCACCTTTCTCCACACTCCGAGGCTTTCGAGATCCAGCACAGTTCGAGACTTTAGGATTTGTGGATAGGCAGTATTTGGAGTCGTCTCGGCGAAACATTTTTTAAAAGTTTGTTACACGAAACGACAGCCACAGACACACGAATAACATAAAATACACGAATAACCGAAAAGTAGACCACTTTTCCACACTCTGAGATCAGCACAGTTCGAGACTTTAGGAGCGGTGGATAGGCAGTATTTGGAGTCGTCTGGCGAAACATTTTTTAAAAGTTTGTTACACGAAACGACAGCCACAGACACAACGAATAACATAAAATACACGAATAAAGCGAAAAGTAGACCACCTTCGTCCACACTCTGAGGCTTTCGAGATCCAGCACAGTTCGAGACTTTAGGATTTGTGGATAGGCAGTATTTGGAGTCATCTTGGCGAAACATTTTTAAAAGTTTGTTACACGAAACGACAGCCACAGACACACGAATAACAATAAAATACACGAATAACCAAAGTAGACCACTTCGTCGAACTCCGAGGCTTTCGAGATCCAGCACAGTTCGAGACTTTAAGATTTGTGGATAGGCAGTATTTGGAGTCATCTTGGCGAAACATTTTTTTAAAAGTTTGTTGCACGAAACGACAGCCACAGACACACGAATAACATAAAATACACGAATAACCGAAAAGTAGACCACCTTCGTCCACACTCCGAGGCTTTCGAGATCCAGCACAGTTCGAGACTTTAGGATTTGTGGATAGGCAGTATTTGGAGTCGTCTCGGCGAAAGGACGCCCCCCCTCCTCTTGAAATTAAAAGGAAGAGCTAATTCGAGAGACAAAGGATGTGGAGACGGAAAGATTTATAATGGAAGCGCTTTCTCCCTTGGCTGATCAAAGAGATGGAGATGGTATTAACTTTTTTATTACTTTTTTTTACACAAAGAAACTGTCATATGTGACGTAACATTATCATTTCTTTGATCATTACTATTTTTTTTTTTACTTTAAAGAGCGTTTAAGTATCTTATAAAGAGTGATTGACAGATACTAATGTCTTTTTTTTTTCAAAACTTTGGATCTCATTAGCAATGCTTATTGCACTTGCAACTACTTTCCCTCCTCCACCCAATCGTTCCGTCTCTCTCTCTCTCTCTCTCTCTCTCTCTCTCTTTCTCTCTCTCTCTGCTGTCTGTCTCT
>NW_020869124.1:917226-940986 GCF_003789085.1 Penaeus vannamei | reverse complement strand
CTTCTTACGCGTCGTGCACTTATGGTACTCCGCCTGCTCAAGCAATTATGTTCTACTCGTGAGTGTTCTATTTTTGTTTCCTTCTCTATATCCCTCTCTCCGTCTCTTTATATACTCCCTTCGCTCTTTTATTTCTTGTCTGTCTGTCTGTCTGTCTGTCTGTCTGTCTGTCTGTCTGTCTGTCTGTCTGTCTGTCTCTCTCTCCTACTCCTCGTACCAGTAAAAAACAAGAAACGAAGGAGTAAGAAAATAAAAAAACATGAACGAAATAAAAAAACGAAAGAAAAAAAAATAAACCGAACAACAACAAAACACGAACAAAAAAATCAATAACAACAATAATAAAAAAAAAGAAAAAAAAGGAAAAAAAAAAAATCCTGTCCGACGAGACCGCCTGTCTAGACTAGAACACAAGGCTACACTAATTCACCGGGATCCGTGGATCACCTGCCGCTCCACCTGGGGCTATTTTGGCCTCCCGCTCCACCTGCCCGCGAATGGGAAGTCCCGATCGCGCCGCTGCCACTTCCATTTCGGCGTTATTGCGTGTGGGAGGGAGGGAGGGAGGGAGGGAAAGACGGAGGGAGGGAGGGAGGGAGGGAGGAGAGAGAGAGGGAGGGAGGGAGAGAGAGGAGAGAGAGAGAGAGAGAGAGAGAGAGAGAGAGAAGAGAGAGAGAGAGAGAGAGAGAGGAGAGAGAGAGAAGAGAGAGAGAGAGAGAGAGAGAGAGAGAGAGAGAGAGAGAGAGAGAGAGAGAGAGAGAAGAGAGAGAGAGAGAGAGAGAGAGAGAGAAGAGAGAGAAGACAGAAAGAGAGAGAGAGAGAGAAGACGAGAGAGAGAGAGAGAGAGAGAGAGAGAGAGAGAGAGAGAAGAGAGAGAAGAAGAGAGAGAGGAGAAGACAGAAAGAGGGAGAGAGAGAGAGAGAAGACTGAGACTTCCTCCGCTTCCATCATTGTTCTTGCCAGCTGCAGCGGCGACGCTCTGCTATACACCCCTTCGTACCCTCCCTCGCCCCGAGCCCAGCGGAGCCCCTGCCTGGCCGTGCCCTCCGCGTGGGTGGGACGCCCCGCGACAAAGGCCAGAGGCGGCGGCCCCGTCCCCAGCGAGAGAGGAAACCCCACGCCGCTCCTCCCCGACGCGACGAGACAACACAACACCCACCACGACGAAAAATGGACCGAGGGCCACGGGGCGAAGATTTCCCCCGGGTGGTGCCGCCGCGTCCCAGCCGGCTGCCGGCTCACACCTCACCTTTACCTCTCCCTCCCCGGTCGCTCCCCCGCCCGGTCCCAGGCTTCGGCGGCGCTCTGGCAAGACGCGCTTTTGCATACGCTCAGTCGGCACAGTCCACACGCACACACACACACACACACACACACGCACGCACACACACACGCACGCAACACACACACACACACACACACACACACACACACACACACACGGGAAAAAATACACACACACACACACACACACACACAGCACACACTACGGGAAAAAACACACGCACACATACCACACACACACACACACGCACACACACACACATCTCTCTCACACACACACACGCACACGTACACACACACGGGAAAAAAAATACAAGTATACACATATACATTCGTGAATAAATGAACAAACAAAGCGCCCACAAGCACACGCTTAGATACACATCTCTGAACACACAAACGAGCAAAAAAACAAAACAAAAACAAATGAACATTACATATCCACACACAAACACACACACATACACATCCCAGTTTACACACTGATGCAAACAAACAAACAAACAAACGCCCACTCGGATGTGTGGTGATCCACATCATCGGTCTCCACTCCCCACTCGACGCCCCCGCCCACACGCCCACGCCCGCGACCTCCCATCACCCGGGGGAAGGGGGGGGGCGACGACGCTAGTGAATGCGATTTCTCATCCTCCTCGCATAACCCTTTGGCTTTTTTATCCCTCACCTTGCTTTCCTTCCTCTCTCCTCTTCTCTTCTCCTCCTCGCTTCCTTTCCATTGTCTTTCTTCTTTTCCGCTTTGTTCCTCACTCTCCTCTTTTCCGCTTTGTTCCTCTTTTCCTGTCTTGGTCTTTCCCCTTCGTTCCTTGTCTCCTTTAGCTTGTTTGTTTGTTTCCTTCTCCTTTTCTCCTCTTCTCCCCTCCGCCTATTTCATTTCCTCTCTCTAATCTTTCTCTTTCTTCTATTCTCTTCATCTCCCGCCTCCTCTCCGCTGTCACTCCCTCTCTTTTTCTCCGCTTCGTCCCTCGCCTCCTCTCCCTTGCCATTCCCTTTCCTCTCCTCCCCTCGCTTTCTCTCCCCTTTTTTCTCTCCTCGCGCCTTCTCTCCCCTTCTTTCTCTTTCCGCTTCTCCTCTTCGTTCCTCGCCTCCTCTCCCTTGTCATTCCCTCTCTTCTTCTCTCCCTTGTCATTCCCTCTCTTCTTCTCCTCTTCATGCTTCGCCTCCTCTCTTTTATCCTTCCCTTTCATCTTCTGCCCTCTGCCCTCCCCACACCGTCTCCCCCTCCTCCCTCACCTTCTTCCTCTTCTCCCTCACCTTCTTCTCTTCTCCCTCACCTTGTGCCTCTCCCCTTCCTCCCTCACCTTCTCCTCCTTCCCCATCTCCCCACGTTCTGCCCTCTCCCCTCCTTCCCCATCTCCCCCACCTTCTGCCCTCTCCCCTCCTCCTCCTCCCCCTCTCCCTTCCTTCGAAAACACAATCACCAGCATGACCAGAGCAGCTCGCGACGAGGTCAGACGAGGTCACCCAAAACACCCGACCTTGCTCGGGGGGGGGGGGGGGGGGCGAGAGCGGGCGGGTGGCGAAGGGCAGCTGCTTTCGGACTGCTGGCTGAAGCTAACTTTTCAATTAGGGTAATGGGCGCGTGTGTACCCCCTCCCCCCCTCCCCTCCCCCCTTCCCTTCCCCTTTGCTCCCTTGTTTTCCCTAGCGAGGGCGTCCGGAAGGGTGGAAGGGATAGAAGGGTGAGGACAAACTGCGCACAACGTATGGCACTCAAGTCTAAACGTGTGAAAAAGGATACACACTAAAGCCTATAAATATACTTTTTTCTTCCTCTTTGTACAGATCCACCAAAAAAAACACCCCCAACCGATATATAAACAAAAAAAATGAAAAATAACTTCTGTAAAAAAAAACACCTCTAACGATATAAACAAAGAAAAAACTAACTTCTGTAAAAAGAAAACTAAAAAACACAAAACGGATCTGAATAAAGAAAAAGAAACGAACTAACACACCCAAGTACGTTACCTCGCCTCGTTACGTCACAGCCAGCCACTTACCTGTAAAGAACAAAAATAACAAACTTTAGGGACGGAGAACATCAACAGGTGTTCATCAACAGGTACAACATCTCAGAAACAGACACATAACAACACGAGAAGAAACCCAGAAACGAAACGAGAATGAGCGAAACAAAACAAAACAAAACGAAACACGTGGGCAAGAGACCAAGGAAAGGCATCGAGAACAGAGGGAATAAGAAGACAAAACAAAGAGAAGATGGAGGAGAGAGGGAGAGAGAGAGAGAGAAAAAAAACAAAAACATACAACCCTCGAAGTGTCATTAGCATACTCCCGAGATCCACGGCATTAGCGCCTCCATCTGCGGCTAAGGGGTAGGGGAGACTCGCTCGACTCCCGGGGTGTTTTGCCTTCTGCGTCGGGGAGAAAGGGAGGAGGACAAGGAAGGGCGAGGGAGGAGGAAGGGAGGAGGGGAAGGGCGAGGGAGAGAGAGAGAGGAGGCCAAGGAAGGAGGAAAGGGGAGGGCGAGGGAGAAAGGGAGGAGGCCAAGGAAGGGCGAGGGAGAAAGGGAGGAGGCCGAGGGGAGAGGAGGGGAGAAAGGGGAGAAAGGGAGGAAGGGCCAAGGGAGGCGAGGAGAAAGGAGGGGCCAAGGAAGGGCGAGGGAGAAAGGGAGGAGGCCAAGGAAGGGCGAGGGAGAAAGGGAGGAGGCCAAGGAAGGGCGAGGGAGGGGAGAAAGGGAGAGGAGGCCAAGGAAGGCGAGGCAAGGCCAAGGAAGCGCGGAGAGAGAAAGGGAGGAGGCCAAGGAAGGGCGAGGGAGAAAGGGAAGGGCGAGGGAGAAAGGGAGGAGGCCAAGGAAGGGCGAGGGAGAAAGGGAGGGAGGCCAAGGAAGGGCGAGGGAGAAAGGGAGGAGGCCAAGGAAGGGCGAGGGAGAAAGGGAGGAGGCCAAGGGAGGAGGGAGGAAAGGAGGCCAAAGGGCGAGGGAGCAAGCAAAGGGCGAGGGAGAAAGGGAGAGGGCCAAGGAAAGGGCGAGGGAAGAAAGGGAGGAGGCCAAGGAAAAGGGCGAGGGGGAAAAGGGAGGAGGCCAAGAAGGGCGAGGGAGAAAGCGGAGGAGGGCCAAGAGAAGGGCGAGGGAGAAAGGGAGGAGGCCATAGGAAGGGCGAGGGAGAAAGGCGAGGGAGGGCCCCAAGGAAGGGCGAGAGGAAGGGAAAGGGAGGAGGAAAGAAGGGCGAGGGAGAAAGGGAGGGAGCAAGGGAAGGGCGAGGGAGAAGAGGGAGGAGGCCAGGGAGAGAAAGGGAGCGAGGGCCAAAGGGCAGGGAGGCCGAGGGAGAAAGGGAGGAGGCCAAGGAAGGGCGAGGGGAGAGAAAGGAAGGAGGCCAAGGCAAGGGCGAGGGGAGAAAAGGAGGAGGCCAAGGTAAGGGCGAGGGAGAAAGGGAGGCGAGGCCCAAGGAAGGGCGAGGGGAGAAAGGGAGGAGGCCAAGGAAGGGCGAGGAGAAAAGGGAGGAGGCCAAGGGAGGGCGCAGGGAGAAAGGGAGCGAGGGAGGAAAGGGCGAGGGAGAAAGGGAGGAGGCCAAGGACAGGGCGAAAAGGGAGGAGGAAAGGGGAGGGAGGCCAAAGGCGAAGGGGAAGGAAAGGGAAAAGGAGCGAGGGAGAAAGGGAGGAGGCAAGGGAAGGGCGAGGGAGAAAGGGAGGAGGCCAAGAGGAAGGCCGAGGGGAGAAAGGAGGAGCCAGGAAGGGCGAGGAGAAAGGGAGGGAGGCCAAGGAGGCGAGGGAGGAAAGGGAGGAGGCCGAGGGATGAAGGGCAGGAGACGAGGAGGAAGGGAGGGAGGCGAGGCCGAGGGAGATAAGGGAAAGGGAGGAGGGAAGGGAAGGCCGAGGGAGAAAAGGGAGGAGGCCAAGAAGGGGCGCAGGGAGAAAGGGGAGGAGGCCCAAGGGAGGGCGAGGGAGAAAGGAGGAGGGCGAGGAGAGCGAGTGAGGAAAGGGAGCAGGGAGGCCAAGGCCAGGGCGATGATGGGAGAATAGGTGGAGGAGGCCGAGCGTCCGATGGAGTCCGAGCGGAGAAAGGGAGGAGGCCAAGGAAAGGGGCGACGGGGGAGAAAGGAGGAGGCCACGAAAAGGGCGACGGTGGAGAAAGGTGAGGAGGCCAAGGAAGCGGCGAGCAAGGGAGGGAAGAAAGGGAGGAGCGGGGCCAAGGGATGGGGCGAGGGAGAAAGTGAGGGAGGCCAAGGAAGGGCGAGGGGAGAGGAAAGAGCAAAGGGGAGGAGGACAACGGAATGAGAGCTGAGGGAGAAAGGAGGAGGGCACCTGCTTCCGGCCTGCAGCCTAATTCATCACGCTCCACCTTCCGGACAATCCACTGAGGGACATGCACAGGGTCGACCAAGAGAGAAGAGAAAGCGGCAGGAGGGTCCGATGGAGAAGAAAAAGCGAGGAGAGCGCACGCCAACGGTATATGGTGGGCTAAGGGCCTAAGTACAGTCGACTCGCTGCGACGCGACTCGACCTTCCTCGAGGCGTCTCAAGCGCCTCACAAGGGCATGACGAATGAGGAGAAGAGAGCAAGCGGTAAAGTTGCATCGAGGTATACAACGGAGCGAGCCCTCGAAGGGCGAGCGAAGAAAAGGCGAGGAAGGATCATAAGGAAATCGCTCGACCACAGACAACGAACATGTTATCGTCCCACAGACGCCATCACACGCATATAAATCAATCCATCCACACTCAATCAGCGTCAGCATCGCAGAAACCTACGGAGCCCATTCACGTCTACTTCTATGCGAGAGCTTAACAAGCGTCATCGACGGCCAGTCTCGCCCAACTGGCTCCGGCTCCATCAGCGCTACTTTGTATACTACTAGCAGTCTCCGAGAGAACCCTCAGACGAGGAGTGCCAAGGAAGGGTCTTTGAGGGAGTGCGACACTTGGCTAGAGTTCAAGATAGTAACGAGAATTTCACTTCTCAGACTCGAAACCGCCTGAGTGTCCCAACTCGGATATCTGTACAGATACAGTAGTGGAGAAAGCGCGGCAGGGCCAAGGTCAAAGGGCGAGGGAAGATGACCACTACAAGTGGATCCGGCGAGGCCACAGGAAGGTGCCCGACCAGAGACGGAAGGAACGAGGTACAACTACCGTAGACAGCCACGTCGCTGCGATCCATTGGTGAAAAACAGACCAATCTTCATCGACAACCCGTAAAAGCCGCTGATGAGAAAGGGAGGAGGTACCAACGCGCGTTGGACACTAACGTATCACCTACCCGTGAACGAGCTACTGGACATCCTTAGACCCACGTGCAAAGGCCTACGAAGCAAACCACGCGGCGACATCACGACCATACATCCGAAGGCACTGTTCCACAAGGTAATAGGCTGCGCACAGGGAGAGAACAGGAGGATTGGCTCTGCACGGAGCGACGAAAAGTCTCTCGGAGACGCAACGACGCCGACTATATCACCAGAAACGTCGAATCGTTAATATATGGCTAGCAAACAGCATCCGAGGCACAGGCAATGCGGTACAACTCGCGGATCATCCACTTACGACCAACCACTTAAGATATTCGGCGCAGTGAGGCAAGGAACGGGCCTGACTTCGCAGTGTGCACATTGTGCAGATATCAACTGAAAAAAGTGCGGAAAGGAGGCCAAGTAACAGGGATGAAGTGTAGGGAAGGACACAGAAAGGAGCCGGAGGCGATGACGAAAGGAGAAGAGAGACCAGTCACAGGCTACATTCTTAAAGGGCGAGGACAAGGGAGGGGGCAACGGAGAAATAGCCTCCTATATCTGAGACCCTCACAGTACGAATAGCTCACAGCGCGAACCCACCTCCTTCGCGCTAACACTACGACTAGGCATATCGTGGACGACAATAGAGAGGTCAACCAGTATAATCTTACCTAGACTTATTTTGATTCAAATTCAGACAAGGACCTAAAGTCTAGACTTTTTCAGAGACGGCCTACAGAGCTAGGAGAAGCGACGGTGAATCCGAGTCGAATCCAAAAGGTACGGAGCGAGGGAGAATAGGAGGAGGACCAGAAGTCCCGAACTGGGCGAGGCAGGTCTGCGAGAGAAGAGAACAGAAAGGAGGATTTCCAGGGTTAAGGGCGCGGGAGACAAGGTACAGATGCAGGACACAGGCATACCGAGCAGACGGGGAGGAAAAGGATATGGCATGGCCAAGCAAGCGGCCCGATCGGGAAGGAAAGGGAGGAGGCCAAAGCAAGAAGCGATGGGGAGAAAGGGAGAGGGCCAAGGGACATACAGGGCGAGGGAGAGAGAGAAAAGGGTGAGGGAGCAGTGGGAAAAGGAGCGGAGGAGGAAGGGGAGCCATTACATCTTAATCTAATTTCCCTTTTTCCTTTTTTTCTAATTTCCCTTTTTTCTCTTTTTTTTTTTCTTTTTTTTTCTTCTTTTCTTGCGCGCTTGGCTGCTTTGAAGGAACGGGGAATGGTGCAAGAGAGGGGTAATTGAATAAGAAAGGGAAAAATGGAAAGAAATAAAGAGAGAGAAGAGAAGAAGGGAGAGTTGAGAAGTAATATAGATTGGACAGAAAGGATAGAGAGGATATAAGAGAGAGAGAGAGAGAAGAGCGAAGAAGAGAGAGAGAGAGAGAAGGAGAGAGAGAGAGAGAGATAGAGATGATGAGAGATGGAGAGAGCAGAGAGAGAGAGAGAGAGGAGAGAGAGAGAGAGAGAGAGAGGACGAGAGAGAGGAGAGAGAGGAGAGAGAGAGAGAGAGACACGAGTGAGAGATAGGATACGGAGGAAACCAAGAGAGAGAGAGGATACGAAACAGAGAGAGAGAGAGAGGATAGGAAAACAAGAGAGAGAGAACAAGAAAGAAAGCAACAGAGAATAAGAGAGAGAAGCGAGAGGGCACATCGGCAGACCGAGACCCTCCTTCCAAGCCTTCCAACACCCATCTTCCAAGCTACAAGTCAACCAGCGGCGGCGGGGCAGACAGCCAATAAAGGGAAGGAGAGGAGAGAAGGATAAAGGGGGGAGGAAGAGAGCAGTGAGCGGGAAGGAGAGGAGCAGAAAGGGATAAAGGGAGGGAGGAGAGAGCAGTGAAGGGGAAGGGAAGAGGAGAGAAGGGATAAAGGGAGGGAGGAGAGAGAAGGGATGGGAGGGAAAGGGAGAAGGGAAGAGCAGGGATAAGGGAGTGAGGAGAGAGAAGGGATAAGGGAGGGAAGGGGAGGAGGAAGGAGGGATAAGGGAGAGAGAGGAAGGGAGGGAGAATGAGAAGGATAAGGAGAGAGAGGAAGGGATATGGAAGAGAGGAAGGGAGGGAGAGAGGAAGGAAGGATAAGGAGAGAAAGCAGGAAGGGATTAAGCGATAGGGGCGGAAAGAGGGGGAGGAGGAGGGAGGCGGCAGTGACCCAGGGCAACACCGCCTGTTATTTATTCACGCTCCAGGGTCCTTCTGCCGCCAGAGTGTCACTGCGGCGCTTTCCCTGATCTATGGGCCGCGCGGGCGAGGGGCGCGCGTGCAGGCCCCGAGAATGCGGAAACGAGGGAAGGGGCGAGGGAAGAGGAAGCAGGTGAAAAAAGAGACGAGAAAGTGAAGCGCGAGGGAGTGAAGGGAGGGAAGGATTGAAAAAGGTAAAAGGGAGAGAGGGAGATATGGAGAAAAAAGAGAGAGAGACAGAGAGAGACATAGAGGACAGACAGGAAACGAGATACAGACAAAGACAAAGAGAGAAAAAGAGAAGGAGAAATACCAGAGAAGAGAAAATTAAAGAGGAAAGAGAGAGAAACGAGGGAGAAAACGAGAGGAGAGAGGGAGAAAAAACGATGGAGAGGCAAGGGAGGGAAGAGAGAAACGGGAAGAGAGAGAGAAAAGAGAGAGAGAGAGAGAAAAAAAGAGAAGAAAGAGGGACAAGAGGGGCGAAGAGGGGGAGAGAGAGAGAGAAAGGAACATCGGAGCGCTTGAGGAACCTCGTATATGAAACTCGAAGAGGTAATTATATGGTATTATATTTATATACTATCATAGTATATATATATATATTGTATACTATATATATATAGTATATATATAGTAATATGATATATATAAATTGTGTTTTGTGACTGAGCAGCGGAGTGGTTATACGCGTATGGTATATACCATACATACCATATATATGAATTAAGTAAGATAGATAAGATAAAGAAGAATAAANCAGAGAATAGGAGAGGAAGAGAGGGCTGAGAGGGAGAAAGGTATAGACGGCGGTTAGTAGGGGAGGAGACGGAGCTGAGATGAGAGGAGAAGAGGGAGGAAGGAAGAAGGAAGAGAGGGGGACGAGAGGGGAGAGAGGGGGGAGAGAGAGAGAGAGAAGAGAGAGAGAAGAGAGGAGACAGAGAGAAGAGAGAGAGAGAGAGAGACGAGAGAGAGAGAGAGAGAAGAGAGACAGAGAAGAACGAGAGAGAAAGAGAGAGAGAGACCGAGAGAGGAGAGAGAGAGAGAGAGACGAGAGAGAGAAGAATTAGAGAGAGAGAGGGAGAAATACATAGAT
Source organism: Penaeus vannamei (assembly GCF_003789085.1). NCBI lineage: Eukaryota > Metazoa > Arthropoda > Malacostraca > Decapoda > Penaeidae > Penaeus > Penaeus vannamei. Next base: position 931,216 of record NW_020869124.1, on the reverse strand, counting down.
AAGAGAGAGAGAGAGAGACAAGGAAAGAAAAAAAAACAAAAAAAAAAAAAAAAAAAAAAAAAAAAAAAAAAAAAAAAAAAGCGCGAGACAAACAGCGAGAGACACGAAGGCGCGCCGGAAGGCAAGGGACCATCAACTTCAAATATACAAGATGGTTTCAAAATATCCCCCCCCACCCCCGCCATTAAGGAAACTTCCGTTCCGCACGCCCCCCACCCCCACCCCCTCTCACACCCATCGAGGTGGGGCGGAAGGGGGGATAGGGGAAGGAGTGGGGAGGAGGGGAGAAAAGGGGAAAAGGGGAAGGAACAAACCTTTCAAAGAAGAAGACGGACTATGTAAAAAAAAAAAATAATAATAATAATAAATAAATAAATAAATAATAAAAAAAAGAGAGAGAAGGCACTCCAAAAAACACATCCCACAAAAAACAAAAAATAAAAGAAACATAAAAATTAAAATCCCCCAATTAAACCATTCAATTCAAACAACAACAACAACAGGACCAGAAATCGAACATCAAGACCCCCCCCTCACCACACGCAGGGGGGGGGGGAGGGATGGGGATGCAGCCGAGCCCCAGGCTCCTCGCGAAGCCCCTCCGCACTCGGATGAAGAGGCGTGCGACTCCCCCCCCCGCCCCCCTCAACCCCCACCCCCAGACCCCTCCGTCACCCCACCCTCCTCCGCCCACCCCCCCCCAACCCCTCCCCCACCTTGCAGCTGAGCGTTAAAGCAACGGCAAAAGCTTCCTTCGAGAGCGTCCCCTTTATGAGACCTCGCCGCGACCGCCACACCCACACATACACACACACACACACACACCACACACACACACGCACACACACACACTCCTGTTGCACCACGCCGTGGCTGGTGGGGACGCACGCGCGCGCGCACACACGGGGGAAGAAATCGTGCTGAACCGCCAACAACCTGCAAGACGACGTGAATACACATACAGACACACAACGACAAAGCAAGCAGGAGGAAACCGACACACACGCACACACACGCACAGACACAGACAGACAGACAGACACAAAAAGAAACAACGCACTTGACGAACATGCATAAAAAAAAAAGTCCATAGACACGCACAAACGAACACATAAAACACAGCACGAACGAACGCTAATGGAAAACAACAGAGAAACGAGAGCAGCAAATTCGCTTCCATAACGGCATGATAACAGTAGCATCAACTGGAGGCTTGGCATTCGTGGAGGTACAGTGTTTATTCCAACGACTAACAAATACACTAACTCACCGCAGTCCAAAAGAAATTACTGATCGACGTTACGTTTATATAAATAATAATAATAAATGAAATAATAGTTAATAATAATATATATAATATAATATATATGTCGCGCGTGTATAATTATGTGTAAATGTGACATGGTCTCGGTGTGAATTGCCAATGTGCTTGTTTGTTGTGTGGTGTGTTGTGTGGTGTGTGGCGTGGTGTGTTGTGTGGGTGTGTGTGATGTGTGTGTGTGTGTGTGTCGGTTGCGCGCCGCGCTGTGCGTGGTGTGTATGAGAGAGAGCAGATAGATAGACATAGAGAGAGAGCGAGAGAGAGAGAGAGAGGAGGAGAGAGGAGGAGGAAGAGAGAGAGAGAGAGGTGAGAGAGAGAGAGAGAGACGAGAGAGAGAAGAGAGAGAGAATGTATACGATACATACATACACCCACATATACAAACACATCCGCACACACACACACAACACACACACACTCACTCACAAACACACATGCAGTCTGGGAAGTTCTCTAGGCCCAACAAAAAAAAATGTTCCCAAACAACACAACATCAAAAACCCAAATCATGACAGCAAATCCCCTTAATAATCACCAAATCCTGATAACGACCCGAATCACCGCAAGTCCTCTTTATCATCACCAAATCCTCTTTATCACAAACTTGCGATAAAAATAATTGCTTGCGATGCCGAGCGGAGTTGAAGAGAGAAGCTCGCATCTCAATTGACCCTCTTCCGGGCAACGGTGACCCGTCCCTGATATCGTCTCACATTATTTAACGACGGTGTTGCCTTTGAGAAACCTCTGGTCACCGCTTGTCAGTCATGAGGGGATGTCAATACTTATCATGACGCGATCGTATACTGTCACCTTATTGTATTTCATGCAAAAAAAATCATTTATGTTTCCTACAAAACCACTTTTAAATGTCACTGAATCAATGCACGATGAAAAATAAAAAAGTATATATGTTTTAACAAGATCTTGCAAAATAGGGGTTGCCTCTTATACACCGGCAAAATACGGTGTATACTGTATATGTAATCTAATCTATCTATCTATCTAATTCTATCTCTCTCTCTCTCTCTCCTCTCTCTCTCTTCTCTCTCTTCTCTCTCTCTCTCTCTCTCTCTCTCTCCTCTCTCTCTATAATATATATATATATATATTATATATATATATTATAATATTATTATATTATTATGTTGTATGTATATGTATATATTTTACACTATAAAAATCATGTCATATATAGTAAACATTATTTATTATATAATACGCGGCGCTCACAACACACCACACAGATATAATCATTACATTATTATATTAATAATTATATATAAATTATATATTACTTATATATATTATATATATATATATATATATAATAACATTATATATTATAATAATATGTTATTGTATATATATATAACCATATAGATAGATAGATAAATATTGTGTGTGTGTTGTGTACTGTATATATATACCTAACATCTATCTATCTATAACGTATCTATATACCACGTAAAATTAACTACACATAAAGCTTCATCCAACATGTAAAATCTATTGAAAACATTAGATACCTACTCACGAATCATCCTAGATGACCTGCCCCATAATCACAACCGAGGTCTGAATAAATCACAGACATGATGACCTGCCTCACGTCACCAATCAAGACCAGAATGACCTGCCTCACCGAGGTCATAATCACAGACCATGAAATGACCTGCCTCACCGAGGTCACAATCACAAGACCATGAATGACCTGCACCTCACCGAGGTCATATCAAGACCATGAATGACCTGCCTCCACCGAGGTCATGATCACAGACCATGAATGACCTGCCTCACCGAGGTCACAATCACAGACCATGATGACCTGCTTCACCGGAGGTCATAATCACACCTTCACCGAAGGAATGACCATGACCTGCCGAACAATCACAGACCTGAATGACCTCACCGAGGTCATAATCACAGACCATAAATGACCTGCCTCCACCGAGTTATGATCACAGCCCATGAATGACCTGCCTCAACGAGGTCACAATCTCCCAGCCACGACCCACGAGACTTCCATTCGAGTCGACCTCCGTGACGGAAATGCATGGCCTTGAAAGGACAACGAAGGCGAACCCCGCCGCCCGCACCTCCCGCCACAATAACGACATCCACCCCGCGTGTAAAAGGGAGGAGGTTGGGTGGGAGGGGGGTGAGAGGGGAGGGTTGGGGTGTGAGAGGTTAGGGGAGGAGGGTTAGGGGGGGGAGTGAGCGGGAGGAGGAGGGTTAAGGGGTAGATGAGAGGGGAGGGAGGGAAGGTTAGGGGTGGTGAGAGGGAGAAGAGGAGGAGGGTTGGGGAAGAGGTGAGAGGGGGCGGAGAGAGGGGTGGGGGTGAGGTGAGAGGGCAGGGGAGGAGGGTTGGGGTGAGAGGGGAGGGAGGAAGGACGATAGGGGGGTGAGAGGGGAGGGGAGGGGAAGGTTGGGGAGAGGTGAGAGGGGAGGAGAGGGTTGGGGTGCGAGGGAGAGGAGGAGAGGGTTGGGAGGGGTGAGGAGGGGAGGGGAGGAGGGTGAGGGGGGGTGAGAGGGGAGGGAGGAGAGGGAGGGTTGGGGGGAGGTGAGAGGGAGTGAGGAGGGTAGTGGGGGTGAGAGGGGAGGGGAGGAGGGTTGAGGGGGCGGTGACAGGGGAGGGGAGGAAGAGGGTTGGGGGGTGAGAGGGGAGGGGAAGGTTGGGTGAGAGGGAGGAGGGAGGGTTGGGGGTGGAGGGGGAGGAGGAAGGGTTGGGGGTGACAGGGAGGAGGAGGGTTGGGGGTGACAGGGGAGGAGGAGGGTTGGGGGTGACAGGGGAGGAGGAGGGTTGGGAGGTGACAGGGGGGGGAGGTTGGGGGTGACAGGGGTTCGGGGTGAGAGAGGAGGAGGAGGAGGAGGGTTGAGGGGGGGCGGTGAGAGGGGAGAGGAGGAGGGTTCGAGGGGAGTGACAGGGGGGGGAGGTTGGGCGTGAGAGAGGAGGGAGGAGGGGTTGGGGGGGGGAGCTCATGCGGCGCGCACGGGGAATAAAAAGCCTAGATGGCATGGATGAGGTTTCTACTGCGTGAGAGAACATTAATTACATAATGCACTGTATGGGGGTTCACATGACCTGCGGCGTTATACAGGTGTGGATCACGATGATGATGTTGTTATTGTTGCTGTTGTTGTTGTTTTAGGGGGTGGGTGTCTACATGCTGATACTGTTGTTGCCGCTGATGTTGTTATTGTTGTTACCAAGGTTGTTGTTGTTGTTTTAGGGGTGGGTGTCTACATGTTGATACTGTTGTTGTTATTGTTGTTACCAATGTTGTTGTTGTTGTTTTAGGGTGGGGTGTCTACATGTTGTACTGTTGTTGTTATTGTTGTTACCAAGGTTGTTGTTGTTGTTTTAGGGGGTGGGTGTCTACATGTTGATACTGTTGTTGTATGTTGTTTACCAAGTTTGTTGTTGTTTTAGGGGGTGAGGTGTTCTACATGTTGATATTGTTGATGTTGTGTATTGTTGTTACCAAGGGGTTGTGTTTTAGGGGGTGGGTGTCTACATGTTGATACTGTTGTTGCCCACTGGATGTTGTTATTTGTCTGTTTACCGATGGTTCGTTGTTGTTGTTGTTTTTAGGGGATGGGTGTCTACTGTTGATACTGTTGTTGCCGCTTGATTGTTGTTATTGTTGTTGTTTGTTGTTGTTTGATGTTTGTATATTGTTGTTTTTACCGTGTTGGGTTGTTTTTAGGGGGTGTTGCATTCTACATGCTGTTACTGTTGTTGTTATTGTTGTTACCAATGTTGTTGTTGTTGTTTTAGGGGGTGGGTGTCTACATGTTGATACTGTTGTTGCCGCTGATGTTGTTATTGTTGCTGTGATACTGTTGTTGCCGTTGATGTTGTTATTGTTGTTACCAATGTTGTTGTTGTTTTAGGGCGAGTGTCGGTGTTTTACATGCTTGATACTGTTGTTGCCGCTTGATGTTTGTGTTATCTGTTGTTACCGTATTCGTTGTGTTGTGGATTGATGCTTTCTAGGTGGACGAGGTGCGGCGGTGATCTCACATGTTTTCGATTACTGTCTGTTGCCGGTTTGAGCCGTATGTTAATTGTTCTGGTTGAATACTTGTTCGTTTGATGCTGTTATGATTGTTGTTCCAATTTTGTTTAGTTGTTGTTTTAGGGGGTGCGGCGTGGTCTACACGCTATTGGATCTCAGCTCTAAGTACGCGAACGTTCCGTCGGCATGATTCACTATACCACAATTATGCTCCATGAATGCGCAGGCCAAACACATTTCGCTATTTACATTTTTCAACCTCATTTGAGTACCATGCTGGGAGCAACGCAGAAGGTCTTGCCTCTTGATAGCGCACAAAGTGCGTCACAATGTTTCAGGTTGTCTGCACCTTGCGCCGCCGGCGCTCAGGCTTGTCAAGAGCTTGGATGCCAGCATGTGCACGTCATGTCAGCATTGGTGCACTGATGTGCAGTCGCAACGCTGTCCCAGCGCTTGGTCGAACATGTGCCGTCAATGTCAGGTTGGTCGCACACTTTGCGCGTCAATGTCAGTTGCGTGCACATGTGCGTCATGTCAGGTTGGTATGCACAATGTGCGTTCAAATGGTCAGGTTTAGCGCTTGCACATGTTTCCGTCATGTCGGTTGGTGCACATGTGCAGTAACAATGAGTTGTTGGTGCACATTCTGTTGCCGTCAAATGTCAGGTTGGTGCACATGTGCGTCAATGTCAGGTTGGTGCACATGTGCGTCAATGTCAGGTTGGTGCACATGTGCGGGCAATGTTCAGGTTGGTGCAATGTGCGTCTCAATGGTTCCGGCTTGTGCACATGTGCGTCCAAGTGTCAGTTGGGGCACGCACTGTAGCGTCAATGCAGGTTGGTGGGCACATCGTAGCGTCATGTCATGTTGGTGCACATGTGCGTCAATTAGTCAGTGTTGGTGACCATGTGCGTCATGTTTCAGGTTGGGTGCACATGTTGCGTCCATGTCAGCGTTGGTGACCATGTTTGCGTCATGTCAGGTTGTTGCAATGTGCGTCAATTCAGTGTTTGGTGTGCACATGGTGGGTTCAATTCAGGCTTGGTGCACAATGTGCCGTCACATGTGGCGTGGTTGACACATGTGGCGCGTCAATGTCAGGTTGGTGCACATGTGCGTCAATGTCAGGGCTGGTGCAACATGTGCAGTCAATTGTCAGGTTGGTGCACATGTGCGTCAATTGTCAGGTTGGTGGCAACATGTGCGTTCAATATGGTAGTTGGTGCACATAGTGCGTCAATTGTCCAGGTTGGTTGCACGATGGCGTCAAATGTCAGGGTTAGGGTACACATGTGCGTCAATGGTCCAGGCTGGCTGCAATGTGCGTCTAATATGCTGTTAGGCGTTGCGTGCACATGTGCGTCAATACTCAGGTTGGTGCACATGTTTTGCGTCAATTGTAGGTCTGGTGCACATGTGCCGTCAATGTCAGGCTCTCGCTGCACATGTGCGTCATGTCGGCTGTGTGCAACAATGTGCGTTCATGTAGGTTGGTGCACATGTTGCGTCCAATGTCAGGTTGGTGCACGATGTAGCGTCAATGTCAGGTTGTGTGCAGCATGTGCGTCAATGTCAGGTTTGGTGCACATGTGCGTCTCAGGGTTCAGGGCGTGGCTTGCACATGTGCGTAATGTTCAGGCTGGTGCACATGTGCGTTCAGGGGGTCAGGCTGTGTGCACTGTGCGGTCGCAATGGTCCAGGTTTGGATGCACGAATGTTTTCGTCAATCGTCAGGCACATGGCGTTAGGGTCAGGGCCGGCATGCACATGTTCAATGCGTTAGGGTCAGGCTGGTGCACATGCACATGCGCTGAGAGGGAAAGGTCGGTGCATTCGTGTGTTTAAGCGTCAAGCTGGTGCACACGTCGTTTTAAGGTCAGGTGAAAGAGTAAAACTTGCGCGCCAGGTCAGGATTGTGCAGTGCACACGTGCTGCGTCAATCTCAGGTTCGGTGCACATGTGCTTAGGTCAGGCTGTGCACATGTGCGTCAATTCAAAGGTTTGATGCACATTGGTTACAGGGTCAGGCTGCGTGGCACTAGTGCTGCTGCTGAGTTAGGGGTCAGGCTTGAATGCCACATGTGCGTCAGGCAAGCGTCAGGCTGGACGCAGCATGCTGCGTTAGGGTGCAGGCTGGTGCACATGTGCCGTCAATGTCAGGTTGATTGAATGCAACATGGCGTCAGGCGCCTCAGGCTGGTTTGCCACATGTGCGTTTAGGTCAGGGGCTTATGCATATGTCGCGTCAGGGTCAGGCTTGGTGCCCATGTGCGTTAGAGGGTCAGGCTGGTGCACATGTGCTCAAATGTCAGCGCTTGATGCCCACAATGTGCGTCCAGGGTCAGGCTGGCAGGTTGCCACATTCGTTGCAATCTTAGGGTCAGGCGCTGGTGCACATGTGACGTAGGGGTCAGGCCTCGGTGCGATGCACATGTGCGTTAGGCGTCAGGCTGATACACATTGTGGCCACGTCAGCGTCAGGCTGGTGGCACATGTTGCGTTAGGGTCGCAGGCAGCGCTGACATGCGCGCCTGAGACGGGAAAGGTCGCTGGCTGCACTCGTGTCTTTAGGTCAAAAGCCAGTGCACACAGTTACGTTAAGGTCAGCCGGTGAGTAACTTGCGCGCCCGACGGTCAGAGTTGCGGCACACGTGTGCGTGATTAGATGAAAAGAACGAGAGTTGCCTCGAAGGGACGGATTTTGGCAACGCGGGCGAGAGGTGATGATCGCAAAGTGAGACTTTACCTCAGGCAAGCGTAGGTATAAGCTGAAATGTCAACGTTATCCAGTTGGTGGGAAGTTCCGTGAGTTGTGGTGTTTGAGGGGAGCGACTGACGGGAGGAGGGAGGTACTGGATGGGAGGAGGGAGGGAGGAGGCGAGGGGAGATAGAGAGAGGTAGGAGGCGGAGAGGGAGGCGGAGGGGGAGGGGAAAGAAAGGGTAGGAGAGGGAGAGAAAGGGAGAAGGAGGAAGACTGGGAAAGAAACAGGAGAGAAAGTAGGGAAGATGGAGAGAAAGGGTTGAGTAAGCGAAGGAGAGCGAGAGAAAAGGAGGAGAAGGAGAGAGAGAGGAGAGAGAGAGAGAGAGCAGAGAGAGAGGAGGAAATCTATGAGAAAGAGATCTCAGAGACAGAAAGAGGCAGCATTAGAGCGAGAGAGAGAGTGCACGATCCGCATTGATGATGTAGAGCGATGAGGAGATAAGGAAGAGGAGAGATGAGGAGAAAGAGAGAGAGGGAGAGGGGAGAGGAGGAGAGAGAGAGAGAGAGAGAGAGAGAGGAGAGACGAAGAGATGAAGATGAGAAGAGAACGGAGCAGAAGAGCAGAAGAGAGGACAACGAGGAGAGAGAGAGAGAGAGAGAGAGAGATGAGAGACCGTGAGAGCAAGGAAGAGAGAGAGAGAGAGAGAAGAGAGGGGGGGAGGGGGGAGGAGGGAGGGAGAGAGAGACAGAGAGGGAGGGAGGAGAGAAAGGGAGAAGGAAGGGAAGGAAGGGAGAGGAGGCGGAAGGGGAGGATAGTGATGAGAGAGTAGGGAGGGAGTAGAAAGAGAGGGGAGGGGAGGAGGAGAGGGAGAGGGAGGGGGAGGGGAGGGAGGGATGGAGGGGAGAGAGGGAGAAAGAGTGTGAGAGAGAGTTAGAGAGAGAGAGAGAGAGAGAGAGAGAGAGAGAAGAGAGAGAGAGAGAGAGAGAGATGAGAGAGAGAAGAGAGAGAGAGAGAGAGAGAGAGAGAGAGAGAGAGAGAGAGAGAGAGAGAGAGAGAGAGAGAGAGAGAGAGAGAGAGAGAGAGGGAGACAGAGAGAGAGAGAGAGAGAGAGAGAGAGAGAGAGAGAGAGAGAGAGAGAGAGAGAGAGAGAGAGAGAGAGAGGAGAGAGAGAGAGAGAGAGAGAGAGAGAGAGAGAGAGAGAGAGAGAGAGAGAGAGAGAGAGAGAGAGAGAGAGAGAGAGAGAGAGAGAGAGAGAGAGAGAGAGAGAGAGAGAGAGAGAGAGAGAGAGAGAGAGAGAGAGAGAGAGAGAGAGAGAGAATATCAGTCCATGCGTGTGTGTATCAAGTGCCTAAATATGCCAATCACGCCAAAACTCTCCGGCACCTGCATTTCAGCCTTTTTCTCTCCTCCGGCCGCCCCATTCACCAACGCAAATAGAATGCAAAGAATGTGAGTCAACGGATAAAAATTGCTCGGCAAAGGACCGTTCTCCTCTCCCTTCTCCGGCCCGACGCTAACCGAACGGGCTGAACACGGCGATGTTACCACCTGTGATGTCCAGAAATTTCTCCTCCATGCCAGACACGTGTCTATTTTCGGCAGGCTCTTCCGGGCCATCCATTATCGTAGGTAAATTTACTTTCTAACCTGACGCGCGCGCGTGTTTACTCGCACGTGTTTACGGGCGTGGCGGCTGCGCGCTCATAAGCTCCAGGAATAAATAATGACACGCAATATCAAAAACCACGCTGACCCGATCCACTACTCATACGAGGTATCCCGCCTTGCAGAAACATGCGCAACTTCGGAAAGAAAGCTGGGCGGGGCAATGGGCACGCCACGTGGTGGGCGTTGCGCGGACTCTTCCATCTCTTGCTCGTTGTGAACGCATCTCGCCCACGGTCTCTCCCAAGAGGTCCCAAGAGGTCAAGTTCGAGGCTTCGGATCATCGCTTCGCACTGAGCAAAGGACAAACGCAGAGCACATGGAAGTTGCCGGAGCTTGGATAACCGGGTCGATCGCGAGCGCAAGAGAGAAAGAGAATCACCATCGGAAATAAAGCGAAGACAAAGGGTTAACTCGATAAGTAAAGTAAATAAGGAGCGGATGGCCGACTTCGAACAAACGAGAGGGCGAAGATGGCGATGGCCGATCAGAACCGCGATGTCAGAACGGATGAAGCTTGCCCTTCCTCAATATTCGGACATCGTTGACATTACGGCGTCAAACACAGAGGTAAAAACTGGAGATGAGATGTTGTCCTCTCCTCCACGTCAGAGTCCTTCAAAACGCAACGAAAGGAAGGAAGGAGGGTGGAGGAGGAAGGAAAGAGAGCCGCTATGCCCACCCCCGACGAATCTTGAGCTGAGAAGGGAAAAGCTCAAGGGAGAATCGCCAGCGGAGCGAAGAGCGCCGAGACACCTTTGTCGAACCACGAGGACGCCGGGAGAGAGGATGGGAGGAGGAGCAGAAGAGCCAACACACCGGACGACACCACTGACCGCAAAACTAGAAACGGGGAGACAGGAGAAGGCCCCTACCTAACAACATCACCACCCACACCGTGACGAGAATAAGGCTGCCAACTCTGCCACCCTGCCACCCTGCCACCCACGGCCAGGGCGAGAACGGGGAACATGCCAATCCAAAGAACACTTCTAGGGCCGAGAGAAAACGTGAAATGCCGAAGGATCCAGATGGGAGGCTGGAGATGCCGAAGGGGAGGGTGGGGCGCCATGGCAAGACCTCCCTCACACCTTCCTCAACTTTAATCTCAGGACAAGACCATCTTTCCGAACTCTTATGAGGTAAAAAATAAAGATAAAGAAACAAAGTAAAGGGAGAAAGAAGAGAGACAGAAATATAGAAATAAAAGTGATGAAAAAATGACGGAAGAAGAGAAAAGCAATCAGACTCGTTTCGTAATGTGTTATTGAACAAAAACATCTTAAGCTGATAATAAAAAAATTACCTACCTCGATAGTACAATTACAGTACAATAGAGGCAGCCAAAATCGCAACATTCATGTTCTTTATCAGAAACAAACAGGTGAGGGTAGGGAAGATGGTGATATGAAAGTGATAACAATAATAATGATCATAATAATACTAGCTAAAATAATCTTAATGTTCATATTACTCTTACTACTACTACTATCTAATAATAATAATAATAATAATAATAATAATTATAATATAATAATAATAATAATAATAATAATAATAATAATAATAATATAATAATAATAACAACACCATCAACAATAAAAATGAATAAATAAAACCAATAACAATAACAACTAAAAGCACCAAGAGATCGGATACTTCCATTAAGGAAATGGGGTCACTGATCCAATAAAAATACTCACACGGAGAATTACATTAAAATCACCGCTTTCTCCAGTACACTGGTGATGTCCATGTTTCCGTATCTCACAATGCTAATGAATCCTTTAAAATATTCCTGGATATGGATCACCACCAAAGGCATCTAATTTTGGCTAAGACACACCCCAAGTAAAAAAAATCATAAAAATCTGTTTGTAACTTTTTAAGATATCTGACTAACCAACAAGCAAATAAAAATGCCTGGATCTGGATCATGATCTGGATCACCACCAAAATTTAATGGCATCTAAGTTAGGCTAAGACAAATGTCTGGTAAAAAAAAATCATTAAAAAAATCTGTTCCAGCCTTTTTTGTTATTCTGCTAACCAACAAAAAACAACTACCAAAGCTACCAAAAATATAACCTCTTTGGCAGATGTAATAATAACAAGCAGAATCCGTGGAAAATTGTATGCCATCCTGGTATGCAATCCTAGACCTGCAGAAAGGTGTGGTCATCCGTCCCTAAGAGAGAGCATCGCTGGGTCTACAGTAATCATCACAGTATCATACTGCTAAGCATACCAGGTATGGTTTTGATCTCATCCTTCTGGTGCTTGTAGCTTACAAATGGCTCATAAAAGGATTCGACTTTGTGTGAATCACTCTGACAAAGGTTATGGGACCAATAACACTTGAGGGTGCTCCAATGTATTTATAAGGGTAAGAAATTCCTGTGAATTCCAGTGACAAAAAAATAAGACTTTCCTGTGAATTCCAGGAAAGGGTTTGATGTAACAGAACTTTACAATGCCTACATTTACGGGATGCTTGGATGATGGTGATATTTAGTCTAAGTCTCTTAAAACCACAGGGGAAGTTCCTGATGCATTTAATATTAATGCAAAGTATTTGGCCTTAGAGGTCCTTCATTAAAATCAAGGTCCAGAACATTCAGGGTATGCTATGAGACCCTGTTTTGTTGATGCATCTTTGGGGGAAGGACACAAAAATCAACCTGAGTTTTAAATACCTCTACAAAATATTTTTATAACTCTGAGCTGTCAGACTAAGTCAACCGATGGATACACCTAGTGATCAGAGTCATGCACTTTTGTAATAGATGTATTAGAGGACATCTGTGTCTATGCAGACAGACCCAAGCTGTGTGTTTCCAAAGCCCCAATGTTATAGGTTCTGCATTATTTCAGCAAACCTTGGATTACCCTGTGCCCTATAGTCATGTTTTGATACTATAAGGAACCTGTTATTCACACAATCTGGAACTGTGAACTCAAGTTACACCGGCAGAATTTGCAAAGGATCCTGTCCACAAGGTTTTTTCTCTTCTACAGAAATCCTGGTAGGAGAAGACCTGTAGACTGACCTCAAAATTCGTTGCTAGCGCAATTTTATCAAACTTGTGAGGAGGTTGATATGAGCTAGGCCCCTGCCAGGCCCTTGTCAGGGGGGACCCTTGTTGTTGGAAATATAAGATGCATCAAGTAATGATGCCTTTTCCACAGTAGCACCCAGTGGAATTGTTAAATGAAGAAAGTATTCATCAAACTTACAACAAATAACAAAAGAAAAAGAATACTGGATTAAATTTCCCAAATGCTCAAAACAAAATAATGCATACATAAACTATGTCATATGTAATATCATTCTCCTGATCTTTAAAATTATCTACTATTCTAATTTATGCACCAAGGCTGAATAAATACAAAACAAAGAAACAGCATCTCAAGGACAAAACTTAAGAGCTTGTTTTCACAAGAGTTAAGGTTTTCTCTTCTGAGGAAATGAACAGCCAATTTCTTTTTCTCTAAGAATCCATGGTGTAACATGGTGTTAAACCCTTTCAGTAATTCTTTTTAAATATATAAATCTCACACAATTCTTCCTAAACTACAAAGGATGAATCTGTTTAAATATAGGCAGTAAAGACATCCTTTCTTATCTTTTCTAGTTCAGACTATGAAACTTTTATTCTTTCTGGCAGTTCTACGTGGTGTGCAAAACCTTCCTTGTTCTATCTAAAAGCAGCTTCGATGAAAGCCATGCTTCAAAGTTGTAAAAAAGGCCCAAAGCCTTGTGAAGCTTCCACTCTTCCAAGAGCAACCACACTGGATCTCATATCACAAACTGGCAATTTTCTTCTCAATGCACGCATAGACAGTTTATTAGGTAAGCTGGTCGAACTCCTAGATTTAGAAAGCATTATCCTGAGGTCTGAAAATAATGGTGCCTCCTGTTTCTTCTCATAGTGCTGTTATACTAACCTTTCTTCAATTAATTTTGAAGTGGAATGTGAGGAATTCCTGACAAAATCGTCCAGTACATGTGTGAGGTGGATATTAGTAAAGTGAATGGTCATATGCATTTCAGCATAATTTCAATCTCAACCTTTGGAGAAGATAAACACATTACTGTTATTAATCATCATAGTTATGGGTTTTCTCAGGTAGTGAAATATGTAAAAGCTATTGTTGTGTCCACTTCCTGCAAAAGGAACTTCATCAAGTCTGTCTTGCTTTCTGCAGTATCTGCCAGACCTTGATGAGTGTTTGCTTGTGCAGCTCTGAAGTTTAAAACTGGGCTGTTGTTTAAAAT
>NW_020869124.1:900675-903126 GCF_003789085.1 Penaeus vannamei | reverse complement strand
GTTGCATAATATTACATCACAAATAAATCAGGCCCTGTCACCATAAGGTTAAGAATGGATGGTTTTGCAATATCTTCAACATATTAAAAGCATAGAAGAAAAATAATTAATGTTGAAATATAATGATGAACAGCATCAAAAGCTCAAATAACTATTTGTCTATGTCTTCCTTGATACATTTTCCTTTAAATAATTTGGAATCACATTTTTGTGATATTTCTGACATTTTTTTCTTAATGATTGGTGGTTGAGGCTTTGGAAATGTACCAAGAGCTCTATCAAAATTTTATCTTTAATATGAGATTTTGGGGAGGAAGAGTTGCTTAACCCACTTGGGGTAGAGCTAAAAACACTTTTACCATAAAACATGCAAATTAATAATCTATAACTCTACCAGGTTTCATTTAATCATTTCAAATCATTATCATAAAGATTGTCCCCTAACAATAACTCATACTTACAGCTCTGAGGTCTAATTTCTTCTGCCTTCGAGCGATTGTAGAGTAACGAAGAGCTCTATTCACATACTTGATTGCAATTGAGTAGCAATTCTTCTTGCGCCCAAAGTAGTGCTGAAAAGACACGTTTTTTAATACAGTACAACTTTTAAGTATCTTATACTCTCAAGAATAATTATCAAAGATATAAGAATGATTCAATTAAGTATTTACTTGAAGGTCTCTTGACTCACTACAGTTACCTAACATCAGTATGAATAAAGATTCTCTGAAAAGCAGAGATTCCAATCTAAGCTGTTAGATAATATTAGAATATTAATGATAATTCTATAATTCATAATATCATTATCCTTCTGATTATCATAATCAAAAGGTATGTTAGGATGGTACTTAGATTACAAAACATTTTCAAAGTTTTAGCAATAAAATATACCTACAAATAGCTATCAGCAATATATATTTATCCCTTGAGAGCTACTTCAACTATGTATTGCCACTGCAACGAAATCCACATAAATATATCAAAAACCCTTATCAAACTGGTGTGGTTTATTGTTACATGAACAATAGCTAGAAACAAATGGAGTGACCACTAGGAAAAATAAATTTCAAAACAACAATGCCCCAGAGACTGATAAATATCATCAGTATTTATTATATCAATCCAAATCATACAAAAAATACAAAAAAAAAAATCTAAACAAACTCCTAGGTAGACTCACAAGTAAGATTCTTCATAAAGTTAGCATAATTCAAAACCCAGGGAACAGACTGACATGATGTAAAACATTAGCTACATAAACCTCAGAAATATCATATTGAAACAGTTTCGAGCCAGTTGTGGTTTAGTTTTAACCATGTTAATAATAATATTACAACACTCCAAGTTCCTGCCAGAATATATCTAGAGGATGTCTATTGTCCTTTTTTAGAGATGCTGAAGGAATCACAATTGCTGTGCACACTGTATATCAAGTAAATTGTGGAACAATTATTTATAATACATTTTTGTTTACCTATTAGCAGAAACCAACAGCATGTTATTGAGTGAACTGTTGGCTCCACCCATCCAAAAGCCCAGATTTCCCAAAGTATCCCCAAGCCATGAATTTAAAGGTTTGTAACAAATACGGGTAAACTCCCAAATTTAAACACTGGATTAGTTATATTCAAACCAAAATACATGAGAAATTGCAATTCTTGCCTGTAAAAATGAGTCATTAATGATAGATGTACCGTTTTATTATTCATGTATATTATGTGCTTTAAGATATAATCAGCTATTGTCAAAGCATTCTCTCCTTCTGGTAAAGTTAAGCAACAATCACAGATATTCAATGGTATGTTAATTACAAATTTCACTTTTGTTTCCAAACCGATCAGGAAAGAACAAAGCAATTACAGACGATATTCCTTGATCTTAAAATAATTAACTTATTAGAAAGAAAATCAGGCTTCCTTCTACTCACACCTTCTTTGCCTGAATATCACGAATTCCCACGCTCCTGAGGCTGATTTGCAAACTCTAAAACACAAAAATCTATCCAAAAATAAATGCATTTCGTAAGATCTGGCTTAAAAGTCCGCAAGCCCATTATAAATCGAGTGTGACTTTCTCTTTCGAAGTCATTCCTTACAGCTGAGAGCGAAAGAATCCTCCTCCTCTTCCAGAACCTGTCGCCTCCTCTAGCACGAGCGAATAAGGTAGGAGAGGTTATAACCATTTTATCTCTCCTCGTCTGACCCTCGTTTGCCTTCCCTTTCGCTTCGTCGGCAGCGTTCGTGTAACTACGCGGATTCCGTCGGGGCGTTCGCGACGTAAGGCGGATTTGCGAACGCAATTTTCATGATGAAAGTAAATATATGACACTGATTATCTAGAAATCGGGTAGATGTGGGATAGAATGGGCAAATATATTATGCGTAGGGTAAACGAGAGAAGGGAGTACAATCAATAACCGGAATTTCCTTGGTAATTGTTTCCCCCCGAATA
>NW_020869124.1:835675-880675 GCF_003789085.1 Penaeus vannamei | reverse complement strand
CTCTCTCTCTCTCTCTCTCTCTCTCTCTCTCTCTCATTCTTTTTCCGTGAGTAACCCTATGGTTTACGAGCGAGAACGACCCGCTCAACTTCGTGGCTAAATGGCAGTTCACGTGATAAAGTGTAGTTATGGTTGGTGCATCTGTCATAAATGGTGGCGGCGTTAATAAGGTTGTTTGTGCGAAATGAGAAGGGGGGAGGGTTGTTACGTTCCTCCTTTGTTTCTATTTGTCGTTTGTCTTTCGTTATTCCGTATTCTTAGATCTTTGTTTTGATTTGATGTGGTCTATCCTTTTTGATGTTTTCCATATTCTTTTTCTTGACTGTCTGAATCTCTCTCTCTCTCGCCATCCCTCTCTCTCTCTCTCTCCATCTCTCTCTCTCTCTCTCTCTCTCTCTTCTCTCTCTCTCTCTCTCTCTCTCTCTCTCTCTCTCCCTCCTCCCATCTTCCTCTCTCTTTCTCTTCTCTCCTCTCTCTCATCTTTCTCCTCTCTCTCTCTCTCTCTCTCTCTCTCACTCTCTCTCGTCTCTCCCCTCCCGTCCTCCCTCCCTCCTCCGCCGATCCCTCCCTCCCTCCCTCTCCTTCCCTACTCGCCTCTCTCCCTCTCTCTCTCTCTCTCTCTCTCGTCCTTGCTGCTCTCTCTCTCTCTCTATCTAATCTCTCTCTCTCTCCTCTCATCTCTCTCTCTCTCCCTCTCCTTCTCTCTCTCTCTCTCTCTTCTCTTCCGTAGTCTCGTATCATCATGCTCGTGGGGCTGTACGATCTCTCCATCTCACTCAGTCTCTCTCTCTCTCTTCCTCATTCTACACTCGAAGGAATATCTTATTGGCATCTCGTACCATCACAAAACACCACATACAAAGGCCCCAATCGCCATGAATTGTCGAGGATCACACTGACGACCTCAAACCATTTATTAACTCAACCCCAATCGCCTAATCCTTTCTAAATCACCAGATTGTGAACTGGGCAAGGAGCCTCCCTCAGTAATCATAGTGATAATTAGACAAAATCGCGGTTTTAAGTACTTGGAAACGCGCTAATGACAGACGGTTGTAAAGTGTCGACGTGACTAAATTTCTGTTTTCATTTTCTTTGCTGTTGTTGATGATTGTGGTATTATTGTTATCCCTCATTCTCATTTTTGTATTACTATCAGTGTTATTATATTATATTATTATTTAATTATTATATTAATATTATTATTATTATTATTATTATTATAATAATAATAATAATAATAATAATATATTATTATCATTTTATTATTATCTGTTATTATTAATTGTTGTTTTTAAATTAGTAGTAGAGTAGTAAGTAGTAGTAGTAGTAGTAATCATTTATTATCATTATCATTGTTGATTTTATTATTTAATCATGTAGTATCATTATTTCATTGTTATTATATTATCATCGAAATCATTATCATCCATCACTGCCAATAGTTATTATTATCTAGATCAACATCCAGTGCACTTACTTATTGCCATCTGTCCATTATCATCATTATATTATCAATTGTTTATTATTTATTTATTATTATTAATATTATTATTTCATCACTCCCTAGTTATATTTAGTTATTCATCAAAGGCATCTAGATTATGACCACAGTCCCCCACCGTTCAACTATATAACTTAATTTATTAATTTTTCATGATATATTTATTATTATCAATGTATTCGTGAACAATTATCAATCATCTTAAATTCTCTTGCAGAGCTATATATGCATAGTATATACATAATGCATAATATTAAAAATATTCATTATCATCTCAATACTAATTACTATTATTACTCAATCACCCATATACTATAATACTAAAATCAATCTGGAAGTCGAAACGGAGGAAAATAGTATGTAGGGATTGATTTAAACGCCTGTTCTCCTGTCATCTAATAAATTATCATTCAATATGCTCCATAGCCAAGAGATATTTACGATTCGACTTGTTGCTATCACAAAACTAAGAGCTCATACACGTACAAAGAATATCCGGCGTGTCTGTAGTTTAGTGCGTTGTGCGTAACTTGCGGTGACTCTTGTACGTAAGGTTCTTCGGCCTGGGCTAGTAATCTTGAGCATCCCTTCCGCAGGCAAAGTGACGATGAATACAACTGTTGAGAAATTAACGTTTAAAGTATTAAGTAGCAGAACCAATAAAAGTACTCAACAAATAAAGAAATAGGGTACACTATAAAGTTAATAAAGAAATAGACACAGCACTCTATAACTTTAAAATGGTGCCGTGAGTATAGCCGTATAATCTAGACTAAATACCGTGTGAGTAAATCGTGCTTGCTGTTGTCTTTGCCTAAATGTTTGACCCAGAGAACAATGAGCAACAAGAAAAGTTCGAACATCAAAACCTAACTAATTCAACCAAATAACGACACGTCGAAGATTTTCCTCCTATACTTCATATCAACCATCTCGTTTTACTTCCATGTCACCTCTACCATGCTACTAGCCAGACTCCCCAACGAACGTTTATGTCACCCTAGTCTCTAAACTGCCAAACTTTAAACACCATGCTAAGGTTTCTAGCACAAAATGATCTGTTAAACACATTCAAATAACACTAAACCAGTTATCTGTGCAATCTTAAACAACTGTCCTTCCCTGCACAGCTGACAATAATTCTAGTCTTACACAAACCATACATCAAAAAGAAAACATAGTGAAAAACAACTATCAGAAGTGCAACCCTCCCTATCTCACCTCACCCACCCTGCCCCTATCTCAACCCTCCCCACCACCCGTCCCTCCCCTATCTCAACCCTTGCCCCACCGCCACCGCCTCCCCTATCTCCACCCCTACCCCACCCTCCCCTATCTCAACCCGGCTACCCTACGCGTCACCCGCCTCCCTATCTCAACCTCCTCCCCTACTTCCCGTCTCCCCTATCTCAACCCTCCCCCACCCACCCCGGGCCCTCTTCTATCTCAAGACCCTCCCCCACCCCATCCGCCTGTCTCGCCTAATCTCAACCCCGACCCTACCCCTCAAGAGAATGGGAGAGTGATTTCAGACTGTGACCCTTATGAATAGAGAGTTAACAGCGAGGGGCGTACGTGTGTGATGGGGGCGTGGCGGACGGGGGGGGGGTTAGGGAGAGGGAGAGGGAGGGGGGGAGGGGGCACAAAACCATTGTAGGGCGTAGGTAGTTTGTGTCTTGTTGCTCTTAATATATATGGTCGGTTTTTAAGGAAGTGGGAGATTGGAGGGGGGGGAGGAGAGGGGAAGGAGAGTGGGGGGGGCTGTGATTTTTTCTCTCCCTCATACTTGGCTGTTGGTTTTTGGTCAGTTCTCATGAATGACAGTGATGGTCATGAACATGTGACGAATGTATAACAAACGAATAGAATGGTATGTGATGAAATATGTTAATCTGTCCCTCTAAATGCGGTGAATTATGAATATCTAATAGATACATCTGATACAATTTTAAAGAGGAAATTAACAAATTTGTTTATCTAACAAATCTAACATAGATATATATCACATACATTGAGATTTTAACATTACGAGAAAAATTCAGAATGATTCACAATTTCTTTCACCTAATCACTCATCTCCTCTCTCTCTCTCTCTCTCTCTCTCTCTCTCTCTCTCTCTCTCTCCTCTCCTCTCTCTCTCTCTCTTCTTCTCTCTCTCTCCATCTCTCGCTCGCTCGCTCGCTCGCTCGTCTCACCCTTATCCTCCGCTTCGCTCATCTCCTCCTCTTCTCCTCATCTTCCATCTCTTTTTTCTCTATTTCTCAAATAATAAAATCCTCTTTCTCTCTTCTCTCTCTCTCTCTCTCTCTCTTCTTCTCTCTCTCTCTCCTCCAAATCAATTCTATCCCTCCTCTCCCAATCGAAGCACACTCTTCTGTGGATTGATAGATGGTGGTTTAAGAAAGAGTGATCCGAATGAGATGACGTTTTTTTATCTATCTATTTATCTTATTTTTTATTTATTTATTTATCTATTTATTTTTGATACTATGTAACAATATTGATACCGTATGCTAAAAGTCACTCAAAATGTGTATAAAGTTCTTTTTCGACAGATTTAATCATCCCAGTCAAATTTCCGTGATGGTGATTGCAATTACGTGGTGATGGTTGCAATGATGTAATGGTGATTAATACCATGATGGTGATGGTGGTTGCAATGGTGGCCAGAGACGTTGAATATGACGTCAGCCATTTTCTGTTGGAGAGTGATTCCCATCGTTCTAGAATCAATCGTTTTTTTTTTTTCCTTTCTTTTTTATTTTTATTTTTCTTTTTTTTTTTTATTTCTTTCTTTTTCAGTTTTTTTTCTTCCTATTATCCAATGACGATTATGATTTTCGGTTTAAGGACGCCGCGAGGATAAAGACCAGCCCTTTCTTCACTCCTCCCCAAAACTGATGCCGTTGTATGGCGATTGTTGCCATGCACTGAGGGTCTGCCAGAGGGCATGACGTAACTCCCCTCGGGCGGTGTTTCCTCATCTGTTGTGTGGACAGAGACAGGGATTCTCCATCACAGCTCCAGGAGGACGAGGGGAGAGAGGCGAGAGGGGAGAGAGGGGAGAGAGGCGAGAGAGGGAGAAGAGAGGCAAGAGAGAGGCGAGGAGGGGAAAGAGGGAGAGAAGGGAGAGAGGCGAGAGAGGGGAGAGAGGCGAGAGAGGCGAGAGAGAGGCGAGAGAGGGGAGAGAGGCCGAGAGTGGCGAGAGAGGCGAGGGAGGGGAGAGAGGCGAAGAGGGGAGAGAGGCGAGAGAGGAGAGAGAGGCGAGAGAGGGGAAGAGAGGGGAGAAGAGGCGAGAGAGGGGAGAGAGGCGGCGGAGGGAGGGGAGAAGAAGGCAGAGAGGGGAGAGAGGGGAGAGAGGCGAGGGAGGCGAGAGAAGGGTAGGAGAGGAGAGAGAGGAGAGAGGGGAGAGAGGCGAGAGAGGAGAGGAGAGGGCGAGAGGGAGGGAGGAGAGAGGCGAGAAGAGGAGAGAGAGGGGAGAAGAGGGGAGAGGGCGAAGAGGGGAGAGGAGGCGAGGGAGGGGGAGAGAGGCGAAGAGGGGAAGAGGCAGGAGGGGAGAAGAGGCGAGAGAGGGGGAGAGAGGCGAGGGAGGGAGAGTGGCCGGCGAGAGAGGCGAGAGAGGGATGAGAGAGGGGAGAGGCGAGAAGAGGGGAGAGAGGCGAGAGAGGCGAGAGAGGGGAGAGAGGCGAGAGAGAGGGAGAGTCGAGAGAGGCGAGAGGAGGAGAGAGAGGAGAGAGAAAGGGGAGAGTGGCGAGAGAGGGAGAGAGGCGAGAGAGGGGAAGAGAGGCGAGGGAGAGGGGAAGAGTGGCGAGAGAGGGGAGAGAGAGGCGAGAGAGGGAGAGAGGCGAGAGAAGGGAGAGAGGCGAGAGCAGGGGAGAGAGGCGAGGAGAGGCGAGAGGGCGAGAGAGCGAAGAAGAGGGAGAGAGGCGAGAGAGGGAGAGAGAGGAGAGAGTGGCCGAGAGAGGCGAGAGAGGAGAGAGGAGGAGGGAGAGAGGGGGAAGGAGAGGGCGAAGGAGAGGGGGAAGAGAGAGCGAGAGAGGCGAGAGAGAGGCGAGAGAGAAGGGAGAAGAGAGAGGGCGGCTGTGTTCCCAGGGCTGGACAGGGGCCGAATGCAGAGGGACAAGCAGGCGGTCCCTGGGCTGTGATTCCAGGCCACAACAGCTTTAAACTGTCCTCTCTGATTATGGGGCTCTCTCTCTCTTTCCCTCTTTCTCTTTCTAGTTGTTCCTCGCTCTTTTTCTTTGTTTTGTCTCTTTTCTTTTTCTCTTTTTTTTTCGTTTTTCCCTATCTCTTTTCTCTACACTTCTCTCTCTCTGTCTGTGCCTCTGTGTCTCTCTCTGCTCTCTCTCATCTCTCTCTCTCTCTCTCTCTCTCTCTCCTCTCTCTCTCTCTCTCTCTCTCTCTCTCTCTCTCTCTTCCTCTCTTTCTCCAATTCCCTTCTTCCACTTCTCTCCTCAAACCATAGCTTTCCTTCCTTCCTCCTTCTCTCTCCCTCCCTCCCTCCCTCCCTCGCCTCTCCTAAAGAGATTGCTTGGCCGGCACCTCTCTTCTCCTTCCTCTCACTTCCCATCCTCCCTCCCTCCCTTCTGCCCCCTCTCCTTCCTTCCATCCTCCCATCCTCTCCTTCTCCCTTCCCATCCCTCCCTCCCTCCTCTCCTTCTCCCTCCTCCTCTCTCTCCCCTTCCTTCCCCATCCCTCCCTCCCTCTCCTTCTGCCCCTCTCCTCTCCCTTCCCATCCCTCCTCCCTCCCTCCCTCCCCCCCCCCTTTCCAACAGACTGAAGTTACGATAGGAATGCTAATGAAGCTTGCCCGCTCTGTCTCCATAGCACGTGATTCCCTCCGGCCGAATGAATGCAAATGAGGCGACTTGTTGGCGGGAGGAAAAATCTGGCTCATTCAGTACAGGTGAAAGGGATCGGTTAATTAAGACGCGTGGGAATGCTTGGCTATTGCGGATATTGTGTTTGCGTGGGGGGGGGGGGGGGGGAGGGGATTGAGAGGTTGATGAGTGGGTTTGGAGAGAGAAGAGGAGAGAGAGAGAGAGAGAGAGAGAGAGAGAGAGAGAGAGAGAGAGAGAGAGCAGTGAGAAAAAGACTTACAGAACACGCGCAACATCCCTGTTTGTATCCCCGCGTCCATGTCTCTTGCCAGAATCCCTCTAACCGAGTCACACATAAAGCATCCAACTCGACCCAGTCCTCCCACAACCCCACCTCTAATCACCCTCCCAATCAGCTCACATCCCGCCTCCCCCAATCACACCCACGCAGCCAACACCAAAAGAGGAAATACATGAAAGAGGAAATAACCACTTCCTTACATCCCCTCCCTGGCGCTGTCAGCTGAGGGACAGCCGTCAGCCTTCACACGGACGAGAAGCTCCTCAGAGACGGCCTGTCAACACGGTCGTCCTGCGCGAGATTGGACGAGAACGAGCGAGACAGAACGAGACGTGGACGCCGAGACTATGGCGGTGGCAGCTGACTCCGTTTGATGGGAATTCTTGGATTTTATTTCGTGTTTGAGTGATTTTTGGTTGTTTGCTTTGTTTTCGTTGTAACAGGAAATTTCTGGCGTGAAGATTGGGACGAGATAGGAGTAGGAAAAGAAAAAAAATATACGTTTTTCGATTTTATCTGTAATTTTTTATTCATCTATTAATCATATTTCATTTTTGTCTTATTACAGAATACAAGATACGAGAAGACAAGATATTAAAAAAACAAAAAGATCGAAAAATATATTGTTTACTGATTTTTTTCACAAGTGACCTGAACTTTTAAGGAAAATCACAACAGTTTTTCAGCGCTCGAGTTCAACGCAGATAGTTGTATCCTCATGAAAAATAATTTAATTACTGAACGACTTACGACTCACAGGTGTTTTTGCGACAATCATTTTTTGCGGCGATTTATGTGTGAATAAGTAAATAGATCATAAACAAACAAATACGAGAAGAGGTAAATAGATAGACAAATAGATTTATAATACGGTTTGAGTAGATAGATAAAAAGTGCTTGAGTGATTTTTGGTTGTTTTGTTTTCGTTGTAACAGGAAAAATAAAATAAACAAACAGACAAACCGACAGACAGATAAAATAAAAATAAACATAAACTGCGTATATAAAACGAACAGACGAAGCGATAGTCAGAAAAGAATAGAATGAATAAAGTAAACATATAAAAGAAACAGACAGAGCGATAGAGAGCATAGATCGAAGTTACAGACAAATGAAAAGCCGAGTGAAATAATGCAGGTGTGACCTTCTCGCTTGTAATTTTACGTCACGAGCCAAAGTTGGTAATTGAAAGAGCGTCCGTTGCACAACCCGTATTTAGCGACAGCCAGTCCGAAGAAGGAACCGAGGAATTATACAAGTGTGATTGTTCACTTTTGCTCCGGTTAGAAATGACACCTATTTTGACTAAATACCTCAAGGATGCGGCTTCTATATAATAAGCAGATAGAAAGATGGAATTATTACGTATGGGCTGGAGGGGGGGGGAGGTTTTGTGTGTGTGTGAGGAGAGAGAGAGGGGGGAGAAGGAGAGAGAGAGAGAGAGAGAGAGAGGAGAGAGAGAGAGAGAGAGAGAGAGAGAGAGAGAGAGAGAGAGAGAATCTGAAGTAAGTGCTAACAACTTGAATAGGACAATTTGGAAGCCTTTATTAGACAATGTAACATTATAATTTTTTAATTGAATGTTTTTTTTATCTTTCGTACTCCAGAATGTGTATTTTTTCCTTTTCTTTTTTTGTACTTTGAATGATAGATTTCCATAGCGAATATTTAGACTTCTATAACATAACATAACATGACCTTACTTATTAGCTATTGCATACCGATCGGAGTTGCAGTAAAGTGTAGTATCATTATATTATGAACTTTACATTTTGACGTAATTACATGAGCTATAATGAAGATTTTTAATAACGTGCTACTTACATCTATCGACATCTAACTTTCAAATAAAATATATTTGTAAGCAAAGTTAAATAGTTTATAAAATATGATCCCATGACAATGAGTACCAGACGACCTCTGAACTTTTCCATAAGTTTTTTTTTTATTTTTCTGCTAAAAACACGTCACGCTTTGCTTGTCGCCGAGACATTACTCCATCAGCCAACGAGGGTGATCCGATTATGCCTTTAATGACTCTCTCAATAGAATTAAACTAATCCTAACTCCTCCCTCCCTTCCCCCTCCTCACTCCTCGCTCCCCCCTCCCTCACTCCTCGCCTCACTCCCTCCTCCCCCCCCCTCTCCCCTCCCACCCTCCTAACTCTTATGTCCTCCCCTCCCCCCCCTCCCCCTTCCTCCATCACCTGTATATACTCACTCTCACTAACGAGCTCAGCTGATCGTGAAGGGATGTCAGGTATGCAGACTTCAAATCCTTCACGGTGCCTCAGGATGCCTCGAGGATGCCCCGAGATTGCCGCTCGCATTCTTGGCATCGCTGGAACTGATTGCCTAAAAAAAAAAGAAAAAATAAAAAAAAAAACGACAGGTTTACTCTTCTTGGAAAAAACGTGTTTGGGTTTTACAGGGAAATTTCTTTTTTTCTTTCTTTCTTTCTTTCTGTTTCGCTGTGCAGTAAAGATGTATTTCTTGCTTTGTTTACATCATCGTTTTAGCTTCGTATGGACGCGGATAACTTCTTCTTATTTCCTGATTTAAGGGACCTTCTGCTGATTTTCGGCGATTTTCGCCCCTCTTGCCGAAATTGACTTTAATGCAGTTGCAAGTAGTTGCTAGTCCCCCGCTTCTCCCCTGAAAATGTCAAGGCTCGACCGTTTTTTTAGGTGGTAGCAGCGATTTTTGATGTCGACCGAAAATATTATTTTTTTTGGGTACCTTTGAAAATCGGCAATTGTGACGCAATGATTAGAGATAATAAAATATGAGGTTATTTTCGAAAGCTTATCAAATTTCACATAAGATGAGACCAACCTTCTTTTTTTCGGAATAATTTCAAAAATCCGGCAAGCGTCCAAAAAACGGCAATGAAGAAATTTTCCATAGAAATAACTAAACATGATATGTTTTTCATATGGTGTATTTTCTTATCTTTATGTTTTCATCATATCATAGTTACTTGATCTATGAGCAAAAAATTTCGAAAAATGTAAAACCTACCCCCCCCCACCCATGGGGGGTAGTTTTGCCAAATATTCAGGATCACCACCAAAATTATATGGATATTATTTAGGCTAGAGACAAACCTCAGGTTAAAATTTTATTCAATCTATTCATAACTTTTTCGAGTTAGAAAAAAAAATCCTGGATCCAAACCATAGTCCGTATCACCACCAAACTGCAATTAAGCTCTAAGTTAGGTTTAAAAACTCACTTTTGGTTTAAAATCTCGTTAAAATGTGTTCATAACTTTAGAAATATTAGAAAACACAACTAAATAATCAAAAAACAACAAATAAAACAATCATAAACAAACAAAGAACAAACGGTAGTAACAATATAAATAAACAAAAGGTCATGGGTACACGAAAATTATCTATATGTGCTCATATACCTTATATACATAGTTCACATCGCCATGTAATTGTTTTTCGACTTTCCACGGGTCTGAGAGTGAAATTTGGCTACGTGACCCGTAGAGTTATTCCCGCAGATTAAAAAAGACGATTTTCACGGTCCAGGACGGCCCCGTCGCGTGGGGAAAAGTATGTGTTTGGTACCCCGTACGACTGGGAAAAAGTTATTCTTTCGACAAATATTATACGTTGTAAAACCTCATTAGAGCATCAATAATAGGTATATGATAGATAATTATATCAATACAAGTATTCTGTACATGATTGTCATGTAAAATGTAAACATAATAAAAAGGAATAGATCGCATTTTTTAGGTCCTTCATATTTTTACGCATAGCACAAGTGATAATCGGTCGATTTTAAGTATTATGGCTCATTTTGGTAGCTGAATAATAGTTCTATTACATACTGCCATGAGGATTTGCAATATTTTCACGTGGTTCTTGTAAAAGTGACATATGTTTCCAAAAATCTCCTATTAGGTGTTAAATAGTCACCTTCGAAAATATTCACCAAGAAAAAAGTAAGGTCAACTTCTCAAAAATGGCTTCTGCATATAATAGTGAAAAAGATAGTTCTATTCAGACATAAAATCAGAATGGCTGTATGATTTTCTTTGGATTTTTGAGAAATTTTTAAAATGGTCAATGTAGGCCTATAGACCCCATATCACTGCCACCACTCCGCACTATCGTAAGATTTTGGAAAACCGTTACGTGGCTGGCAATGTCCGCAAGACTTCGGAATGCAGGTAGATGATAGAGGATTATGGTGTTAGGAAAGACTAATCTTTGCCTTGTTTTGTGATATCAAGATAGCCTTGGAAAGATAGAGAAACGCAAAATGCCGATATCTCGGAAACTCCACCATAAGGGGTGGGTCAAAGGATTCCGGGCACACCATATGTCCAAAAATTAACATATTATGGCTCATTTTGTAGAAAAATAAAATATCTACAACGTGATCGAGAGCGTTTTCGCAGTTTTTGCCTGTACTTCTTGTAAAGTGGTCAATGTAAGAAAATTTTTACCTTTTTTTTTTTCTTGAAGTACCCAACTTCAAAATTTCACAAAAAAAAAATTGAAGTCGAAATCGAAAAACGCTCTCGATCAAAGCTTGTAGATATAAGGTAGTTCTGGTGCAAAAATCAAATAAAATTGAATGTCTTGCCGTTTCTGAAGTCTGATCCTTTGACCCAGGTGCTGCATTTTCAAAATGGCGAATTTCGCTTTTTCGTTTTTTTGACAATAATTCAAAACTGTTCGGCCGCGATTTCGAAAAAAATCGACCACAGGCAATGGGAAGGGGCCCAAATAAAAGGGTGTGAGTTTCATCAAAATCGGCAAGATAAATCGAAAAATCGAAAAAAAAAGCAGACGGTCCCCTTAAAGTTGCTTTATCATACTCAAAAAGAACAGTAGACTTGTGGCATCCTTCACGCACCGAAGGAATATGCTGACGGAATGCTCGTCCTTGCGAACTACCAGCGGTACACGAGACATCCATTCACTCGTTCTTGGTACTTTCAGGCCATCGCTTGGTGCGTGCTTTCGGTATGGGGCAAGCACGGGGTATATGGCTTGATCTACCATACCTCTTTTGGTACGTTACTGATGCTACAGTAACTATATCAGGAGAGATGATAGTATTATTCTTTAAAAAAAAAAAAGTTTGATTGATATAAAATGACTGGAATTAGAAATCCTTTGTCGTAAATAACCACCATCACCACAATAGTCATAACAAAAGGAATAGTAATAACAAGGATACGACGATAAACGATAAAGGACCTAAGTGAAAAGCGCTCAAATTCCATCCCTAATTTTTGTCCGAGAGCAAAATCGTGACTCGCCGACACTGCGAAAATATCAGCCTCGATACTTCAACGAAAACGATAAAAGAGACATTGGAATGAAACATGATTCGGACCTTCGAGTGCCACTGGCGGTTTGGTGAGGTCGAGATCAGAAAACTGGCATTGCAACATCCACAGTAATAACAAACATGGCAACACAACAGCATAGAATATGTGAATCCAACCAGAACAAAAAAAAAATAATAATAATCGTATTTAATTTGAATATTAATCAGACGGATATATAATAAACGGATCCAACGGTAACTAAAAAAAAAGACAATATCAAATCTAAATATCAATCGGGCGTCCCCAATACCATAGGTCTCTCTATAAGCCCGAAAAAAGAGTTTCTCAAAAGCTCTACCACAACAAACCTGCCAAACCATTAGACGCCAAGGACTTCATGCACCCAAAGTCTCCAAAACACCAAAATCAAAGCCTCCTTAACACCAAAATCAAAACACAATGGGCTGACATAATCAATCAATAAATAATCAATAAAAACAACAACGACATAATCAATAAATAAATAATCAATAACAAAAAACAACGACACTAAAATCACACCTGCCCACTTCCGCCGCCCCTTCGAAGGTGGCGCTCCGGGCAGGGCGACTCGACCGCTGTGGCAGGAGCGGCGACGTCGAGGCGGAGGTCGAGCGGGACGACGCTCTGCCTCTGCCAGCGAACCGTCCCCGCGCCTGTTTCCCTTGACGTTGCCTGGTGGAATAGGTATCATACAAGAGGATCCAGGGCCTATGTATATGTGCGTGTGTGTGTGTCTGTACATAAACGCACGCACACACAAGCATACGTATATGTATATATCTATATATATATATATATATATATATATATATATGTGTATATATATATATATATATATATATATTATATATATATATATATATATATATCATTATATATATATATATATATACATATATATTATATACATATATATATATATATATATATATATATATATATATTATATATATATATATATATATATATATATATAGTGTGTGTGTGTGTGTGTGTGTGCGTGTGTGTGTGTGTGTGTTCATACATATTAGTGAAAGAGAGAATAAACCTAATAATGTTAAAAGAGTTAAAGGAACACTCAGGACTCAACCTCATTCCTCCCTCCTTTCCCTCTCCCCCCCTCCCCTCCCCTCCTTCTCCCTCTCCCCTCCCCTCCCCCTCCCCTCCTCTCCCTCTGCTCTCCATCTCCAGTTGCTTTTGTCTCGCGTTCGTCCAAGGTTTATCGCCAGGTGGGCTTTCGCTTGTTCTACGGGGATGAAAAATGCAAAAAAAAAAGTGTGAAGCGTTTTCTGCCTCGGAATAATGGACGAGATCGCGAATAGGTCTTGAGAGACGAATAGGTCTCGTGTGCCAGCCGATAAAAAGAGGGTATTTAATCGCCTCTCTCAACGCTATGTATAAAACCAGCGATCATGAACGGAGAGAACAAAGGTACCCCCCCCCCTCCAACCTCCCATCCTTCAGAAGTACGCCGTAAAAGGTACTCGAAAGCTCACAAAAGGTCACGGAGGGTCAGGGAAGGTCACGATCTCCGCAAAACAACAGCTGGGCGAACCGCAACCATCTATTAGCATTAACGATGTCATTCGAGCGAGCTTCGTCATCGGAGAACCGCAATCGGAGATGCTTTCGGCGCCGCGATCCGAAAGCAGTGCCGTCGCCTCCGAAAGCAGGAGCAGCGAGCAGGAGGGAAAAGGGAAATCTGGAAGCGGAGAAAAAGGGCGCTGGACACGCGGGCATGGCAGACGGGCGGGCAAAAACCCAGGCCGTGCATGGGCTGGCGTCGCCGAACAAAGCAACACCTCGTGCGACAAACAGAGCAGCTTCCCCCGCCCGCCCCTCCTTGACCTTCCGCCCACACGCAGCTCCCCCTCAGCCTCCTCCAGTTCCCCCGCCTGCCTCCTCCTCCAGCTCTCCTGTCTCTCTGCTTCATCTCCCCTCTTCTCCACCTCTCCAACTCTAACTATTCCTCCCACAACCACCCTCCCCCCCCCCCACCTCTACCTCCACCTCCACCTCCCCGCCCACCTCTACCTCCACCTCCCCTCCCCGCCACCTCTACTCCACCCATCCACCCCCCCCACCTCTACCTCCACCCCCCCCCCCGCCACCTCTACCTCCACCTCCACCCCTCCACCTGTACCTCCACCTCCACCTGACCTTCCGCCCGACAGGTAGAGTCTGGAGCGCGCGGGACGCCCGCCGAGGGGTGACAGGTACAAACGGGACATTGGGAATGAACGGGAGGAGCCCTTGACTCACGCCCTTCCCGCCCTCGGTACTCTGTCGCTCCGCCCTTGACTCACGCCCTTCCCGCCCTCGGTACTCTGTCGCTCCGCCCTTGACCCTTTTCTCGTGAGTCTGGCATCGGCCCTGATCTCGTCCCGGCCGCGTCGCCTGCGCCTCGAGGGCGCGGGAGGCGGGACGGGCGTGGAGGTGACTTCCTTGTTGTTCTTTTCTTCTTCCTTCCTTCCTTCCCTCCCTTTCATCCTTCTTCCTCCTCCTTTACCCTACTTCTTCCTTCTCATTTCCCTCCATCAACCTTCCCTATTTCTCCTTATTTCTCCCTTTTTCTCCTCCCTTTCAACTTTTCTTACTTTACTCCTTTTTCCCTTCCCTCCTCACCCCCCTCTCCGCCCTCCTTCCTCCTCTCTCTTCCCCCTTCCTCCTCTATCCACCCTTCTTCCCCTCCCTCCTTCCCCTCCGTTCCCCAGCTCCCCCTTCGAGAAATGGCCGATTCCATTTGGCGCGAAATACGAAAACCGTGACGCAGGAAAGTGAAGATGTTAAGACCACTCGATGGGCGTGAGGGGCGCGAGGGCGGGGAACAAGAGGGGGAGTGGAGGGCGTGACTCGCGGTAATTTGGGCGTGACGGGGCACTATAATGTCGGGAGAACATCTCAAAAGACAAAAAGAACAGCGCATGAACATCCCATAGAGCACAAAGGCCGTTGCTTATGGTACGACAGAACACTTGTAGGTCTATTTGTCTATCTGTCTACATCTGTCTATCTGTCTGTATATCCAACTATCGGTCTACGTCTACCTATCTCTATGGCTATGTCTATATCTGTCTATCTCTCTCTATGTCTATCTGTCTACATCTATCTATCTATGTCTATCTATCTATGTCTATCTAGTTCTATGTCTATCTATCTATACCATGTCTATCTATCTATGTCATGTCTATCTATTTGTCTAGGTGTATCTATCTATTTGTCTATGCCTCTATCCATAATTATCTCTATCTATCAGTCGCTGTTCCATTCAGTACATATCCTTCACTCGTCGCGTGTGGGAAATCCTCGCTAATTGTGGGATTGGAAGCCACGATTGTCGAATCACACAATGAAACCATCCTCCCGGTGGTTTCCTCGGCGCGAATTGTTGTTGCGATTACCTGAAACGGTTGTTATTGGCGAGAATGGCGAGCGAGAGAGAGGAGAATGACAGGAAGGCAAACACTGGTTCTGTACAAAGAGGGAAGGTGTTTCCCGGGTGACTATTGTTTTGGGTGGTTTGCGCTTCTTATCTGTCGGGTATCTGTTTCTGTCTTTCGTTAGTTCTCTGTCTGACTCTTTCTCTCTGTTTCTCTGTCTGTCTCTCTTTCTCTCTTAATTTCCCTGTTGTTCTTTCTCTCACTTTCCCTTTTTCTTTCTCTTTCTCTTTATCTTCCTCATATTTATCTTCGATCTCTGTCTTTTTCCTTTTTTCTTTTTCTTAATCTTAATCTTTCTTTCTCTCTCTCTCTCTCTCTCTCTCTCTCTCTCTCTCTCTCTCTCTCTCTATATATATATATATATATATATATATATTATATATATATATATAATATATATAAATATATAAATATATATAATATATATATATATATATATATATATGTATATATATGTATATATATATATCTATCTATCTATCTATCTATATATATATATATATATATATATATATAATATATGTATATATATGTATATATATCTATATCTATATATATATATATATATATATATATAAATATATATATATATATATATATCTTTCCATCTCCATATGTTGGTGTCTGCATCTCAATGTGAGCCATAGATTTGCTAATGGAATATACATAATGCCACGAGACGCCCTTTCCAGTTTTCACGAAGTTTCGAAACTAATTATACCAGCTAATTACCTCACCCCTATTTGCCTATTTCACCCCCCACCCTCAATTTCAATACCCCCTATTTCCCGTATCCCCATTTAATTACCAATTTTAACTCATTTTTCTTTCGTTTGTTCCAGATCGTTCTGCTCAGGCTTCAGCAAAAGGTAAGTTTGCTCTTGACGTCTATAGAGAGAATGGGGAGCGGGGGGGAGGGGGGAGGGAGGGAGGGGATGTGAATAATGGTCATCAGGTTCGGATCAGAGCCATTAGCGCGGGCCCCCATTAGCATATATCTCGTAATAGAACCTTTTTTTTTTTTTTTTTTTTTTTTTTCGAGTCGTCTGGTTGGTCGGGCATCACCCATTGTTTCTTTGGGGGGGGGGGGGTTGGGTAGGGAGTAAGGGGGGGGGAGGTGGAGGAGGGCAGGAGGGAGGGGGGCGTTTCCTGTCGTTGTCTTCGAGGGAGGGGGAGGGGGTGGGGCAGGGGGAAGGGGGGGGGGGTTGGAACACGATCTATATTTTTTCTTTTTCTTTTTTTTCTATTTTTTTCTTCCTCTCGGATTAACTGTGCATACTCGATCTCCTTCATTGCTCGTCTTCACTCTTTCTTTCTTCTTCTCATCTTTGTCTTTACGTCCACTTTCGCTTTTTATTTATATCCTTTTAAAAAAATCATTTATTATAATTCTCTTGTATTTAATTAAAATCTGTAAATAGCGCTCTTATCTCGACCTCAAAGGACTAATATTTCGTATCATTTTTTCCCCATTTTCGTTGTCGTCTGGTCGTGCCTTGAGGTGGGGGTGGGGGAGGGGGGAGAGGGAGGGAGTATTTCCTGTCGTCGGCTTGGGGGAGGGAGGAGGGGGGAGGGGGGAGGGAGGGGGCACGGGCACGCATTATATTTCCCCGTTTTTTTGTGAATTCTTGATCTTCTTCATTGTTCATCTTCAATGTCGTTTTTTTCTTTCGTGTAAGTCTACTTTCGCTTTTTTTTTATTCCTCTTTTT
The DNA here is from genome assembly GCF_003789085.1 of Penaeus vannamei. Lineage (NCBI taxonomy): Eukaryota > Metazoa > Arthropoda > Malacostraca > Decapoda > Penaeidae > Penaeus > Penaeus vannamei. The sequence goes on along the minus strand of NW_020869124.1, from coordinate 863,555 downwards.
TATCTATTTTGATCCATTCATTTTTTTTTTCTTTTGTACATCCACTTCTGCCCCTTTTTATTTTTTTTTTCTTTACCTTTTTATCTATTATGATCTTTTTATTTTCTTTCTTTCTTTTTATGTACATCCACATTTGTCGTTTTAGTTTTTTTCTTTATCTCTTTATTCATTATAATCCTTTCATTTGCTTCTTTCTTTCTTTCTTTCTTTCTTTCTTGTTTCATTTTTCCTGTACATCTTTATTTGCTTTTTAGTTTTTTTTATCTTTTCATTCTTTATAATCCTTTTTTTTGTGTGTGTGAATTTCACATTATCTCAATTTCTAAAGTCTGAGTATTTAATATCAGTTCCATTTTTCATCTTCATTCTCTTATTTCTTTATTGTCATGTGTTCTTTTATTGTGGTTTTATTTATATTTTCCTTTCTCCAATTTCTCTCTGTTTTTTTCTGCATCTACTGACATTTTGATTTTTTAAATATGATTTACTACCATATTTCACTAGTATTCTGTCCCACTGAAGCCTCTAAGTATACTATTTATTATCTGTCTATTTAACAAAAACACAGAATATTTTTTTTAATACGGCACTAACAATCAGTTATATAATTCGTATATTAAAAAAAACATTTACCGATCGATGCTGCTACAGTCTACTTCATTTCTTTCAAAATCATTTTTCACATTATTTGGTTTATCGTAAAAACCTTTTTTCAACATTTTCAATTCACATGAACATGATAGATATATAATCAAAAGACATGTTGCTTTAAATTGCAACGGATCTGATGATAATTTTATGGAAAGGAGTTGCATCATAAAACGTATTTTCAGATTTTTTTGAAATTTTAACAATCTTTTGCACAAAATTTTCATTAATACGAGTTGCTTTCTGAAGTAGATATTCTGTATCTATATCTCTGAAGTTTTATCAACATGAGAACATTGAAATTTTGTAAACCATATCTGAAGTTTTATCAACATGAGAACATTGAAATTTTATAAACATGAATCCACTGGTTTTATCAACATGAGAGTTTTGAAGATTTATTAATACGAAGGCTCCAAAAAGAGGGGGGATTGAACCAAAGAAAAAGGTGCAGCTGTGAGAGAGGAAACATCTCATACCAGCCATTCATTTCACAAGTCGTTCGTAATAATCCGGCTAATTTCTGGAGAGGATTCTGCGTCTCATATTTATTACTTGTCACCGGCTGTGGAATTAAAACCGAGCTTGGCGATTCTTTTTACCCTTTTTTGGCTTTCTTTCGAGGTAAAAATGGGGGAGGAGAGAGGGAGTAGGAGAAGGAGACGAATAGGGTGAGGGAGGAGAGGGATAGGGAGAAGGAGCAGGAGAGGAAGGGAGAGAGGGAAAGAGAGAGAGAGAGAGAAAAGAGAGAGAGAAGAGAGAGAGAGAGAGAGAGAACACAGAAACAGACAAACAGACACATACGCAGCCAGCCAGCCGCGGCGAGGGCGAGACGTGACTCCCTCGCGCGAGTCGTGACGAGAAGGAGAGAAGGAGAGAAGACGAGACACGAAGGAGAGGAATCCTTCCCGGAACGCCCTCCCGGTCACCTGCGCTGAGATCTGGGCGCTGCATGAACAAATTCCATCCACGGTTTTCTTTTTTTTTTCTTTTCTTCTTCTTACTGTTCTTCGTTTTCTCATTCGTATGCGTCATCGTCTTCGTCTACTTTTTCGTCTCGTTTTCGTTTTATCCCTTTTTATTCTCCTTATTTTTTTTTCTCTCTCTCTTTTCTCTTCCTCCTTTTCCCCTCCTTATCTTCGTCTTTGTCCTCCTCCTCCCCTCCTCTCCTCCTCCCTCTCTCCTCTCCTTCTCCTTCTCTCCTTCCTCCTCCTCTTCCCCCTCCCCCTCCTCTTCATCCTCTTCACCTCCTCCTTTTCTTCCACCTCCTCCCCTCCCTCTTCATCCTCCTTCACCTCCTCATCCTTCTCCCCTTTCTCCTTTTCCTCTTCCTTTACCCAAAAGCTTCTCCTTCTGACACCTACGTCTTCGCTCGCTCTGCCTCGCCAGGGAGCGCTTAGCCAAAGCCTGAAGGTGTTTGTCTGTTCCGGACACGCCGCCTTGCGTGAGCTCCTTAATGCACATAATCAATAAATTCCGAAGTCTGAGTGATGGCTGTCCGGCGAATGCCTCGTCTTCCGTCTTCTTCCATTCTCTTCTTTATCGGTTTCTCCTTCCATTTCCTCTTCGGCAGTTTTCAGCTCTGTCTGGTCTGTGGTCTTCCACTATTTTTTTCCTTTATTTATCAGTTCCTTATATTCCTGATCGTCATTTTGAATTCTTTTTAATCTATATATTTTGTTGTCTATTTTTCTCATTCCTTATCGTCATTTTTAATTTCTTAGCATCCTATCCTCTCATTTATCTCTTTCTCCTCCTTCCCTATTCGTCGCCCATCCCTTATTAATGTCTTCTATTTCTGCTATATTATCTCCATCCTTCTATTCCTCCCTATTATCACCCCTCCCCCCTATTTCCTCCTTACCACCTGAACTAATCTTTCTCTCCATTACTCTATCCCCTTAATCATCACCCTCTCTTCCCTATTCCTCTTTATCTTTCCACTCTCACCCATATGCCATGAACCCAGCACATAGCACTCTCTTGCACCTGTTACTCCGAGCGTCGTCTCCGCTCCAATCAACAGCGCTTCATAAGTCATTAGGAATCAGCTGTTGAGCCGCCGCCCTTCCCCGGTCCGGCGACGAAGAAGCAAGGCGGGATAATAGCGCGAATCAGGGAGGCTGTTGAAGGAGCTGCGAGGGAGAGGGAGAGGGAGGGAGCTCTGCTGGGGAGGCGGATGGGTTTGTCTGTTTGTTTTCTTTTTCTTTCTCCCTTTCTCTCTCTGTCTGTCTGTCTGTCTTTTGTCTCATCTCTCTCTCTCTCTCTCTCTCTCTCTCTCTCTCTCTCTCTCTCTCTCTCTCTCTCTCTCTCTCTCTATCTCTATATATATATATATATATATATATATATATATATATATATATATATGTATGTATGTATATGTATATATATATATATATATATATATATATATATATATATATATATAATATATATATATATATGTATATATATTACATATATATATATATATATATATATATTATATATATATATATATATATATATATATATATATATATATATAATAATATATATATATAATATATATATATATATTATATATTTTATCTACCTATATCTATCTGCATGTCTCTGCCTCACGCGCTACATGTGGGCGTGAGAGCGGCGAGTGCGAATTCCCCGCCCATCACAGCCCGGTCCCCAGTCGGCGTGGGCGTGAGCAATCTCCCCGTGACCTTCCCCCGGTGGGCGTGTCCGAGCGTGGGCGCCAGACGGAGAGAGCCAAAGGAAGGGGCGCTCTTTAACGGCCTGATTAATGCCCGAAGGATTTCTTTTCGCCGATTAAATCTGCGGTGATTAAGCGGCTTTGTCACTCGGCTCGTAATCGGGTGTCAGTGGGGGGGGGGGGCAAGGGGGGGCGAAGAGAGTCGCTGGGGTGGTGTCAGGTTTTCGGTTGCCGGTTGTGCGCTTTATTGGCCTTATATATATATATATATATATATATATATAATATAATTATATATATATATATATAATATATATATATATATATATATATATATATATATATATATATATATATATGTGTGTGTGTGTGTGTGTGTGTGTGTGTGTGTGTGTGTGGTGTGTATATATATATATAAATATATATATATATATATATATATATATATATATATATATATATATATATATATATACATATTAATATGTGTGTGTGTGTTGTCATTTATATGTATATATATGTACATACATGTATGTATCTATACGTATTGATGTACGTATATGTGTGTGGTATTCGCGTGTGCATTATGCGTATATGTGCATACGCATCTATGTATGGAAATATGCATGTATGCCCATCGCCTCGGCTTTTCCTGGAAACGCCGTCTCCCGGAGTAATATCTGCCGGAGAAGAGGCATTGCAGGCAGCCAATCCCCGTGCCCCGGCAATGCCAAACATCATCTGACTTGCAACAGATTTGGCTGCTTTTCTCTCTCGATTTTTCAATTCCCTCTTCGCTTTTATCCCGGATTTAGGGCCATGGCTGTCATTGCGACTTATGAAAACGGGGATTTTTTTCTTGGGCACACGTGGAGCTCCGTAACGCACCAGATGAGGGAGGGATGTGTTGCTTTTAGGCAGATCGTATGAAATGGAACAGGAGAACAATGATGATGATGATAACTATGATGATGAGGAGGAGGATGATAACTATGATAATGATGATACTAGTGATGATGATAATTGTAATAACAATAATTACACTAAAATAGTGATAATAATGATAATTTGATAGTGATAATGATAATTTCTCTTTTTCGAAAAGAAAAAAAATGATATAAAAGATAAAAATAAAAAGGTAAGCCTCCCCAACACACAGAAAAGGTCACGAACATCCCTCATTTCCTACCCCCTGCCCCCCCCCCCCCCCCCCCCCCCCCCCTCATTCCTTTGTCGTCGGGGATTTCCTTCCGCACGAGTCGAGGAATATATCAGAATCCTATTTCTTCCTCCTCCTTCTCTTCCTCCTTTTCTTCTCTGATTTCTTCTTCGTTTGCTTCTTTTCATTTTTCTTTTTGCTTCGTTAATTCAATTCATGTTCGTCTTCTTCTTTTCTTCTATTTCTTGTTATTACTAGTACTAAGAGTAGTAGGAATGCTAATAAACAATAATAATGATAATGAGAATAGATTCTAATATTATATTAATAATAATAGAAGGTGATATGCTGATAATTATAATATTGATAATGATGGTGATGATAACAAAAATAATATGTAATAATGATAATGAGCATAGCAATAATAACATTAACAATGATAGATATAACACGGATAATAATGATAGCACTAATGATAATAATGATAACAATAACAATAACAACAGCAGTGATAAAAAAATAACTATAATAATAATAATGCTTCTTCTTCAAGATGCATTTGACGCGTCTGTGATAAGGTGATAAAAGGTGACAGGTGCGTGATGGTAATCATGTGGTGATTGACAGGTTGTTGGCGAGATTCATCTGAAACGTTATTCGGACATTCAAGTTGTTCGAATAATAATCAAGTGAAATTTCCGAGTCGAATAGACGAACAAATAAATAAATGAAGTTAGTTTTATGGTACTTGTTGTATATTCATCTCATTTTTGTTTGTTTTTGTTTTGTTTTGCTTAATTTCATTCATTTTGCTTTTTATTCTTAATGCTTCTTATTAGCAGTATTTTAAATTCAATATTTTATGGTGGTGATAGTGATGATGATAATAATGATAAGGAAGATGATGATGATAATGATGATTATGACGACAAAGATGATCATAACAAAGGCAATGTTCATGAACCGAAGAAAATTATATTAATGATTACAACAACAAAAACATTGCCCTGTACATCAACATTGCTATGTCAGTTTCAAGACATTTAATTTTCAAGAAACATTTCCCATACCAAGAAAATGCAAGCTTCAAAATGATAACAAAAACAAAACAAAAACAAAACAAAAAACTTACGAGACATTTGAAAATTAATTTATGATTGATTAACTTATGCACGATGGCATCTGCGAGGAGGTGCCAGTTAATGTTTTTTTCGTCCGCAATTTCTTTTCTTTCTTTATTCTTCTTCTTAAATATATATGTAGAATAGAAGGATGAATAAATATATAAGTGGGACGAACAGATAAATGAATCAACGGATAGACAGATAAACAGAGAGAAAATTAAATGGATAAGGAAAGGGAATAAAAAGAAATTAAATAACCAACTGTGCGAGTTGTATTAGTTCCACCAAGCCTTATTCATGCGAAAGTATTGATATGCAAGTCTAGTTTCGCCATATGTGTAAGTGCGATTCCATATGTGTAGTAATGTGTGTATGTGTGCGTAGAGGTGTTTATGGTTATGTACTCTTTCACACATCCATGCATATTTGGATCACATAGAAAATAGAAATATAGATTGTTTGTATATATTTATTCTGGGTTCATTTGCAGACAAACTGATTTTAATTTGCATCTCTCTCTCTCTCTCTCTCTCTCTCTCTCTCTCTCTCTCTCTCTCTCTCTCTCTTCTCTCTCTCTCTCTCTCTCTCTCTCTCTCTCTCTTCTCTCTCTCTCTCTCTCTCTCTCTCTCTCTCTCTCTCTCTCTCTCTCTCTCTCTCTCTCTCTCTCTCCTCTCTCTCTCTCTCTCTCTCTCTCTCTCTCTCTCTCTCTCTCTCTCTCTCTCTCATTGTATCTAATAATATAGATATCAACATTTCTAACAATATCTACATTTCTATAACTGTTTATCTAACCAGTTAATATGCGATTCATAAATTTAAGTCATATGATTTACATTTAGATCTAGATTTACAGTAATTTGATTTACAGCACTTCATAAGCTGTCACGTGTATGTACACGAGTATTCCTTAAGAGAAAATACGACCTTGTACTTTATATGTACTAAACTGACTCAGTGGAAATACAAGGATGTACTTTATATACTCTGATCTGATTCAGTGAATATACAAGCATAGCTCTCTTTCTCACTTCTCTCTCACTTCTCTCTCTCTCTCTCTCTCTCTCTCTCTCTCTCTCTCTCTCTCTCTCTCTCCTCTCTCTCTCCTCTCTCTCTCTCTCTCTCTCTCTCTCTCTCTCTCTCTCTCTCTCTCTCTCTCTCTCTCTATCTATCTATCTATCTATCTATCTATCTATCTATCTATCTATCTCAGTGTCTGTGTGTGTGAAAATGCAAACATTTCCTTTACTTATCCAAAACCCACTCAACAGAAAGCACAAGCATATATTACACCCTTTATAATCATCACGGATCGAAAGCTAGAATCCACACGGCTTGCCCAACAGCCCGCATTCAGTGCTTGGCTTAGACGCATGAAAGTGAATCGGCGTGGATAGCGAAGTGTCCGGCCGTGGGTGTGGCGAGGAGAGGAAGGTCAGGCAAGGAGATGGCTGAATGAAGACCCAAGCAAGGTTACTTAGCCAGACTGGAAATTGTTCAGGGTGTCTGTTGTCCAAAGGGAGTCTTGCTGTTTAAGGATCGTCTTAGGTGATACGTAGTTTAAGGGATGTTTTGAAGGGATTTTGTTGTTTATGGGATGTTTTGAAGGGATTTTGTTGTTTAGGGATGTTTTTTGAAGGATTTTGTTGTTTAAGGATGTTTTGAAGGGATAGTTTGTTTAGAGATGTTTTTAAAGGATACGTTGTTTTTAAGGATATGCCAAAGCGTTTTATTGTTTATGAATGTTTTACAAGAATGCGCTGTTTCAGTATATCTTTAAAGGATCAGCTATTTAAGGACATTCTAAAAAAAAAATGTAAAAGGATACTACAAAAGCATTTGCTCTTTAAACAAGGATATTATGAGACTATCATCTTCAAGAGCTATATCTAGTTGACCAGATGGAGTGATATATGAGGGAAAGGTAACATGATGTGGCAGTGTAGGATGACGCATACGTTAGGATGGGAGACGGGGGGGGGCAATGGGAGATGGAGAGGGATGGAGAGGCAGAGGAGGAGGGGGGGGGAGAAAAACAGACAAATAAAGAGCGAGCGAGAGAGAGAGAGAGAGAGCGAGAGAAGAGAGAGGGAGAGAGAGAGAGAAGAGAGAGAGAGAGACAGACAGACCAGAGAGAAAGAGAGAGAGAGAGAGAGAGAGAGAGAGACAGAGAGAGAGAGTGAGAGAGAGAGAGAGAGAGAGAGGGAGAGAGAGACAGAGATGAAGAGAGAGTGCGAGAGCGAGATGCAGCCTCAGACGACTGCGGAGAGAGAGCGCCGGGCAGGACCTTGGTTGTGGTGATATCATTGATCTAGATTCTCGTCCATGATTTATTTCCGATCTGTATCAGGATGGATATCAGCTGTCCGTATCATCCTTTGCACACATCCACACACACACACACAAATAATCACACACAAGCATACACGTACAAACATGCACAAACACGCACAAACACGTACAAACACACACACACGTACACAACACACACACACAGAAACACACCACACCACGTACAAACATGCACAAACACGCACACACACACACACACACACACACACAACAAACACACACACACACAGACAACACACACACACACACACACGTACAAACACACCACACGTACAAACACACACACACAACACACATACTTATATCTGTGTAAGTGTAAGTGTGCACGTAAATGTAAGTGTAAGTATGTGTGCATTATCCTCCCGTATCAGACACAGATTATCGATACAATTTCCTAAAATCGCAACACGTTTTCCTATTAAACGAACTTGTCTTACTTTGGCAATGCTCATTTGCCCCGCGGAATTTATGCCCACCTTCTTATAGCGAACTTTTGTCTTATAGCGAACTTTTTCTTATAGCGAACTTTTGTCATAGCGAATTTTGTCTTGTAGCGAATTTTGTCTTTTAGCGAATTTTTGGCTTATAGCGAACTTTTTTTTTGTCTTATAGCGAATTTTGTCTTATAGCGAATTTCTATCTAATAGGGAACTATTTTCCTTATAGCGAACTTTCATCTTTTTCGAACTTTTATCTTATAGCGAACTCTCGTCCTATAGCGTTCATTTTGAAACTCCGATAGGCTCTGGAGGTCAGCCGTGAAGTACATCAGGAAACATCGAAAAATAGAAAAAATATATATATATATCGGTCAGTTTTTGATTCCGAGAGATTTTGAAACTGAAGATAGACTTTCTCGTTGGAAAATGAAGATTTCTTTTAGAACTGAAGAGTTTAAGGTAAAAGAGAGAGAGAGTTTAAGGTAAATATTTATATTTAATAATATTAATATTTAATAATAATAATTAATATAAATGAAGAGAGAGTTTAAGGTAAATTTATTTTAGAACTGAAGAGTTTAATATTTTTAGAGAGAGAGAGTTTAAGGTAAAAATTTAGGTCATTAGGGACGGTCGGGTGTCGGGTTTTGAAGAAGAAAAAATGATAATCAGTCTTCGTAAAAATAGATAAAGAGGTGGATAAATAAATTGATAAACGTATAAATCAATAAACAGATTGATTGATAAACGAATTAGCAAATAAGTGTTCAAATAAATGCATAAATATGTAGATGGATAATTAAATAAATAAGTAAATGAATACATACATGAATAAATAGATAATCAAATAGATAAACATACAAATAGATGAATGAATAATTATTTAATCAGACAAATAAATCAACAACAAAGAAATCCCAAAACCCGCCGAATTATTCGCCGAAGACACACACACACAACACACACACACAACACACACACACACACACGCACACATCACACACACACACACACACACACACACACACACACACACACACGCACACACACACACGCACACACACACACACACACACACACACACACACACACACACACACACACAACACACACACACACACACACACACACACACACACACACACACACACACACACACACACACACACACACACACACACACACACACTGGTCTCTCTGGTCTCTGGTCAAGGGCGTGGAGGGCGACCTGCTGGTGCGAGAGTCTAAATAAGTCTTGCCTGAAGGAGGGTCTGAGAGCTCGGGTTTTATTTGCTGACCTTCGCCCTCCCGCGGTCAGCTGCTCTCGGCCGCCAGATCCCCGAGGAGGTCGAGTCAGTTCGCGAGTGATTGGGGTGCGAGGATTAGGGGTGCTGGCTGGTGTGTGTTTCGTTTTTGTTTTTTTTTCCGTTTTTTTAATCTTCGTTTATTTTTTTTTTTTTTTTAGTGTTTCTATATTTTGTTTTTTCTCTGCCTTTTTCTTTCTTTTTCTTTTCCTTCTCCATTTTCTTCTTCTTCTTTTTCCTCCTCCTCTTCTTCTTCCCCTTCTTCTTCCTTTGGGTTTTTTCTCATCTCGCACCTTAGAGAGGCTAACAAGGCTTCACGTAGCGAAAAAAAAATCTTCCCCTGAGCCGTGGAGAGCAGCGTGGCACAGCTGTATCGCCACTTAACTACGTCTCACGCTCCATACAGCTTACTTGCAACATCACGGCCGCCGTTCCCCGCTTTAGCGCTAGAAATCATGAACGGCAGACAGCTCTCATCATGAGCAATTTTCAGATACTCAATCTTACCACGAGAACCTCCCTTACCGCTGCATTATCTCCATTCCAGCTGCTTATTGTGTGTTTCTGGGTTCTCTCTGCTCGCGACGAGGGCAATTATCCTCATTATAAAGCTGCTCGACCACTAACACAGCCTTTACCCCGCTTTGCAACGTTGCAGCGCGATGCGTCGAGACCGAAGGCGAAGGGGTTGTGCAACACGCGACATGCCGGCGTCAAAAAAGCCAAGGAGAAAATTTTTCAGAAAATTATCTCTCCGAAATCCACACGAGAGTCTGAGGTCGCCACGTGCTGATGACGTGTGGGCGGCCATCGCTTGTTAAGGGGATAATTGCAAGCTTGCAACACGTGATAGCAGCCAGGTCGTCCTTCCCGCGGTGTGACCTCGCCGGGCTCCATTTCTTGCCCATATCGAGACGTCGCGTCGGGTCGTCATGGGCTCCACTTCCATCACCCACAGTCAGCAACCACCAGCCCCCAAACACTGCCACAACAATCGTCTTATATCTCAAACATCCCACACTTAATCAGCACCCCGACAACCCATTCAGCCACTCCGCCACAATACCCACCTCCCGATGCACCAAACCTCACCACCCATGCCCGAGAGAGCACGGCAGCTTCTCCTTAAATGGACACAAACCGATCCGGAGCTCAGTTAACCGATCGCCTCGACGGGAGGGTGCGGTCGCCTCGGAGCCTCTCTCTCGCCGCTCCGTCCTGGGCTGGAGACGAGACGCGGGAGGACGAGTGGGTGGACGATGCGGAGTGGGGAGGGGGACGGAGCAAAGGGGAGGGGGGGCGAGTGGGGAGGGGGGATAGGAGTGGGGGAGGGGGATGGAGCAAAGGGGGAGGACGGGGGAGAGGCGAAAAGGAGGGGAAGGTGGTGAGGGACTCGCTCGCTCGCGCCTCTTGCTGGACCGGGGCATTGTGGTCATAGTGTGAGTGAATACATGAATAAATGAATATATAGATGGAAAGTAAGAGGGAATCGGTAAAGGAATATGCACTATATAGACCTAAATAGATAGATGGATAGATACATATAAACACACACACACACACATATTATGCATACACATATATATGTATATATATATATATAATATATATAATATATATATATATATATATATATATATATATATATATATATATATTGTTACTTCAATATTACATTTGGAAATTGCTACAATTTATTTGCACGAACATAATTATGGAGTGCAGCAAGCATGACTCGTAATAAGAATATAGTGATCTCTCTCTCTCTCTCTCTCTCTCTCTCTCTCTCTCTCTCTCTCTCTCTCTCTCTCTCTCTCTCTCTCTCTCTCTCTCTCTCTCTCTCTCTCTCTCTCTCTCTCTCCGCTGCCATCATTGTTCCTAAACAGCTACCTTAAACAGACACCGTTAATATAAAGCAAAAACAGAAAAGCCACCAATTCAGACATAACTTATATAAAATGAGATACATATTCGGACATCCAAACTCATACTAGTCATCATAAATTAATTCCCAAATGATATGCGCCACAACTCTTATTTATCTCAAAAGAATTACAAATTTTAAGCTTCGTCTGCAATGTGCACCGTCATGCCCTTACTCGCCACGCCCACACGCCCAGAAATACTAAGGATCTGTGTAGGTGGCGGGTGGGTGGGCGGTGGGCGGAGGGTGGGTGGGCGGATGGGGGATGGGTGGGAGGGTGAGGAAAGGGTGGGCGGGCGGATGGGTGGGAAGGAGAGGTGTGGGTGGATGGGTGGGTGGGGTGTTTTGTGTGTGTGGTGGGATTTTGTCAGTGTGTATTTGAGTGTGGATGGGGGAGGGGTTGTCCATGAGTTTGTGTGTATGTGTGTGTTTGCACGTGTTGTATTTGTCAATTTGCGCGTGTGTGTGTGTTTTCAAGTCTGCTTGTGTATATGTATGTGTGGTATACACTATTTTATTTCCATCCATGCGCTCATTAACCGCAACACCCATGACAACATCCATTAGAATACACAAGGAGGAAGATACCAACCCACCGGCTCGAAGGAAAGGACGTGACTCCCCCCACCTCCCCACCTTCCCTTTCCCCCTTTCTCCCCCCCTTCTCCTTCCCCGCCATCATGTTCCCTGATCATCCCCTTCCTCCTCTACTCCCCTTTACCTTCTCCTCTCCTCTTCCCCTCCCCTTTCCTCCCTTCTCTCCCCCCTTTCCCCTTCTCACTTTCTTCCATCCCTTTCTTCCCCCTTCCTCTCATGCCCTCCTTCCCCCTCCCCCCTTCCTCCTCTACTCCCCTTTACCTTCTCTTCTCCTCTTCCCCTCCCCTTCTCTCCCTCCCTTTCCCCCTATCCTCCCCTTCTCCCCCCTCCCCCCCTTCCTGTTCCCTGATCCTGACCTCCTTCTCGCCCTCTTACGCTTGCAAGCAGGATATGACGTCACATTAGCACCTGTCCCAGAACACCAGCCTCGTCCTTACCGTTCACTCCAGAACAACACTTGCTCCTTGAACCGTTCAGTTCTTTTTTCGAATCATTTCTCCCTTTATAAATAGCCTATGACTTCCTCCCTTGCCATATAACTGTTTTCTGGTATCTGTCACGAAGCATGTGCATGGATCCTGGGCTTACCTTGGCCCAGTCTAGCCTAGTAATGCCAGCGCCTTGTCGTGTGTGTGTTTATATGACATTCTGTGACATCTGCTTGCGTTTAGATAGCCTCGGGTCTTTCTTTTGGAATCAGTTGTTTGTACCTTGTTTGTGTTATTCTGTGGTTTATTTGCACTGCCTGACTCACTCCCTTTCTCTTTCTGTGTGTCATGCACTTTCATTCTCTGTCTCTCTCTGCCTGCATGTGTGTATGGATTTCTTTCCTTCTAATTTTTCTTCTCTCTCTCTCTCTCTCCTCTCTCTCTCTCCTCTCTCTCTCTTCTCTCTCTCTCTCTCCTCTCTCTCTCTCCTCTCTTCTCTCTCTCTCTCTCCCTCTGCATGTATGTTTACATGTATTTGTGCACGCGCGTGTGTGTGTGTGTCCGTGTGCATACGTCTGTTTATGGTTGCCTGAGGCGGACCGTGGGCGTTGACGAGTCATGCGCAGCGCAGACAGACAAAAAAATGTCGGAACTCGCCTGGTTCCGGAATCCTTCGCCTGGTCTCTCGCCTGCTCTCCTCCTCCTCCTCCTCCTCCTCTTTCTTACTCCACCATCACCACTTCCTCCTCCTCTTTTTCCTTCTTTTTCTAATTCTTCCTCTTCTTCAACTGCTCCTCATCCTCCTCCTTCTCCCTTTCTCCTCCTCCTCCGCCTCTTTCTCATTTTTTTCCTCCTTCTTCTTTCCTTTCTCCCTCTCTCTCTCTCTTAATCCTCATTTTCCTTCTCCCCCTCCCCCTCCTCTTCTTTCTCCATCTCGTCTCCTTCCTTCTTTCCTTTCCCTCCCTCTCTCTCTTAATCCTCATTTTCCTTCTCCCCCTCCCCCTCCTCTTCTTTCTCCATCTCCTCGTCCTCCTTCCTTCTTTTCTCTTCTCCCTCCCTCCCTCCCTCGAGGATATCTCCCGAAAGGATACCGGCAATACCAAGAAGTTTCTGTTCTGATACCACTTACCCCTTCCGTGACTAGCCTGAGGGGGTTGGAGGTGGGGGTGGGGGGTGGGGGAGGAGGGAGGGTCTAGGGGAAGTTTGGAGTCTTTCGAAACGCCCTTCCGTCAGGTGTTCATAAGGCAGTTTTTTGTAAGTCGTTGTGAAAAGCAGATGAGTCTTTCAAGATTTATCCTTTGTCCTAACGGTATTTTCTACTCCCTATCCTTCTTTTTTTTCTTATTTTCCTTCCCTCCTACTTATCGCCATCATCATTCTTCTTTCTTCCTCCAAATCCTCACTTCTCCCCCTTCTCTTCTTCTTTCCTTCCTTCTTCTTCTTCTTCTTCTTTCTTCTTTCTCCTCCTTCTCCTCTGTCTTCTTCTTCTTCTTCTTCTTCTTCTTCTTCTTCTTCTCTTCTCTTCTTCTTTGCTCTTCTTCTCCTTCTCCTTCTCCTCCTCCTCCTCCTCTTCCTCTTCCACTCGTCCTTGAAAGGAAAATGTCACGCGATCCAAACCGGTGCTGCAGCGGATCACGAGGTGAAGGCCGAGTGAGGTGACGAGTGAGGTGACTCGACGACCAAACCAATCAGTGATCTCACGTCGGAACATGACTCTGGAAGAATGAGCTTCGAATCTCGCCGTTCCCGGGGAGGCTCGTGATTGGACGGTCTTCCCCCCGATGCCCGCGAAGGGGTTTCCGTTACGTTCAGGACAAGGGGTGACCCCCTCGTGTGCGCTCGGCAGGTGTCGGGGGGGGAGGGGGGGGGGGGGGGGGGGGGGGGGGGGTGGGGGGACAGGGGGCTTGGAGATCCTTGCTCACATTGACCTGCAGGTGAGATGCAGGAAGTCTTGCAGCCTCGTTCCTGGTACCGAAGGATGGGGTAAAGGGGATGGATGGATAGAGGGGGGGGGGGTCATAGTTGGGGGGTGTTGGAGGGGTGGAGAGACTTTCAGAGGAGGCGGCGGAGTGGGGGAGGGGGACATGATCATTCTGGGGAGCTGACGGCATCAAGGTGGTCCTCTTGCTCGTCTGTTGAAAGCCTGTAATAAGGAGATATGTAGTGAGGTGAGGCCCAGTCAACGTAGTACAGCGGTGGTGTGCGCAGTGTGGTGTTAAGAAGGGCGTCTGCGCAGTGTGGTGATAAGGAGGGCATCGGCGCGGTGTGGAGTAGTACCCGAGCCTGACTGGGCATTGGAGGAGAGGTAATTACAGCTTGTTTTGAATACTGTGTCCCCTCAAGACTCTCAGTTGCACTCGCGTGTGAAGTGCAAGTAGTAAAAAGATCTGTGTTATGGTCTTTCGTCACGGGCATGTGAGGGACGCCCGGTACATTAAAATCCATATATGCATTACTGTATATCTGAACAGGATTTTAAAAAGATACATAGAACCTCACCCATATCTCTAAAATAACATTGAACTTCACGGTGAAATTAGAGTTTGGAAACAACGCTTTCATGAGAATAAACTTAACAGAGCCTACAATGTTACACGAGAGAGTACCAATCACTAACAACACTCGTAAAGACGAAAGAATTCCTGCATTTTGTTTATCTTGAACGTCGACCTGACTGTGCAAAGTGACAGGCGGACAGAGGGGGTCATCCGAAGCAAGTGACATCTGCAACTTCATTTTTGCAACAACAATCTTTATCTATTATTGCTCATTATCATTCGTATATAAATACCCACATGCCTTTTATACTCTTCAATAGGAGTGGGAGGCAAAAATCCAACGAATAAGACAGCGCCATTTAGTATTCAGGATCCCACGTGCGTCAAAAGCAGCGTCTGCAAATATGGCAATACATGGCAGAAGGAATCCCACTCTATACACGGGCTTATCCCAAGAGGATTGTGTCGCAGTCCCTTTGACTCTAAGCTCGGTATCCAAGGAGGTGGGAGATGGGAACAAGAGCAGTTCTTCATTCTTCATTCTTCACATTTTTAATTCTTTATATCTTCGTATATCTTCTAATATCCTATAGCTTCTACGTCAGCAAATTCCCCCAAACCGTAAACAAGCGAGAACCATCCACGCGCCGAATTCGAACGTCGTTAGCCAATTTCGCAGTTTCTCAAATACGCCTTTTTCTTTCTTTCTCTTCTCCTTTTTCTTCTTCCTTTTTTTACACTTCACCTCCGTCCTAGAAGACGCCAGGGCCAGCGGCGATAAACATGTTTCCCACGCTGCTATTACGCTGTTATTTGGCTGTTATTAGGCTGTTATTATGTGCCGAATGAAACCGAAGACAAGACCGTTTTTCTTTTTTTTTTTCTCTCTCTCTCTCTCATTCGTGTAACTGTTATTATTGTTGTTGTTACTATTATCGTTGTTATTATTGGTGTTGTTACTAGTATTGCTACCATCAATTGTCATCATTCTTCGCATTATCATGAGCATTATTATTGTTATTAGCACTACTATTATCATCACTTTTATCATTATAACTATTACCATCACCGTCAATTTCATTCCCGTCATCCCCATTATCATCATCATCATAATCATTATCACCATCATTATCGTAACCGATGAGCATGGTATTAAAAAAGAAAAAATATGCTTACCACTTCCACACGCGGCCATCTCCGCCTGTCATGTCCATCTCATAAACTTTAGAAGCAAGATGGCCATGGGATTCCTAGCCACTCCTTCCTTCATTCCTTCAATTTATGCTTTCCATCATATTTGTTTTTTCTTTGAGCAATTTACTTATCGGAGTCACGCTCAAGTGGCATCTCTCTGTTTCGAAAATGTGTATAAACAGCGGTAACTGTTTTGTTTTATTATTTTCATTATATACATATATATATATATATATATATATATATATATATATATATATATATATATATATATAGAGAGAGAGAGAGAGAGAGAGAGAGAGAGAGAGAGAGAGAGATTTTTTCGGGAGGGGGGGGGGATCCTGATGGTTTCCTCACTTTTTGTTTCCTTTTTTTCCCCTTTTCCTCTTTTTCCTCCTTCTCCTTCTCTTTCTCCTTCTTTGCTATCTTACTCTTCCTGATCCTCCCTCCTTGTCTCTTTCTTCTCTCCCTCCTCCTTTTATCTCCTCTTGCAAGACAAGGGATAAATATCGTTTCAAGGTTTAACATTTTACATCTTAAACGCAGTAAATACAACACAGTATCTTCTGTTTCAGCAACATTAGAGTGAGGGTCTTAATTTCAGACACGTTTTCACGCAAAATTCCCAAATGATCATATCTAACATTTCGAAAAACATGCTGTTTAAAACCTTATGCAAATTTAGATTTATATAAACTGATAAGAAAACCAAACAGAGATTAGTTGCCACACGGTGTAATGTCGAAAAAGTACACCAGAATATCAAAATGTGCTATATAAATAATAATAATAATAATAATAATTAATAATAATATAATATAATATAATAATAATAATAATAATAATAACAATTATAATAATGATAATAATAATAATGAAGAAGACAAAGGCACTAGAAAATTACTGCGGCAAAAATAAACAAAAATAAACAAGCAAAGATTAAGAGTCAACACCGTGCTACGCAAAAGTCTTCAAATCCTACAAACACGAATACATCCTCATTCACCCAATCCCAGTGTCCTTAAATGCCAATCACTTGATAACTCCAATCTGTATTTTACCCGCCATCATCGACTTCAAAATCAGATTGAATCAAGCGCATTTCCACCAGCAACTGCAGCGATTAAGTACACAAACCCTCGACTTAGAGATTAAAAAAAAAAAACAAGTATCTCTCTCTCTTATCAGTCGTTTATCTCAAGGAATGATATTGCTAAACGACCCGAGAAGATCGTTTTTCCCCAGCCTTTATAATGGTCGTCAGGCGGGGACCTCGTTAACACCTCGTTATAATACTTTCGTTAACTGTTTCTCGTCAGTTCGGTCATTAGCGAGATGGAGTTAGCATGTAGAGTGATCGATCATGAAGTCCACTTTGAGAGAGTTTGGTGAGACTTTGATGGACGGCTGTTAGAGCTTATTAGAGCTTCGTTAACGGGGGAAATTAGAGAGGGAGGAGGAGGGGAGGGGGGGGAAGGGGGGAGGACACTATTGTTATCTTCGGAAAGACTTTAATGTTATTTTAAGGTTTGACGATGAGTTTGACTTGTTATTACGATGTTTTTATATGTTTGTTTTTTAATCGCGTATGGGTTCGTAGGTTGTTTACATACCTGTAGAGATGAAAAGACAGGTCTAAGCCAAAAGAAACAAGCACAAATAAACAAACACATAAACAAATACCATCAACATAAACCAAGAAAGCCCGTAGAGAGAGAGAGAGAGAGAGAGAGAGAGAGAGAGAGAGAGAGAGAGAGAGAGAGAGAGAGAGAGAGAGAGAGAGAGAGAGAGAGAGAGAGAGAGAGAGAGAGAGAGAGAAGAGAGAGAGAGAGAGAGAGAGAGAGAGAGAGAGAGAGAGAGAGAGAGAGAAGACAGAGGAGAAGAGAGAGAAGACAGACAGAAGAGAGAGAGAGAGAGAGAGAGAGAGCATCATGCATTCGACCTCCGCCAAAAACCCGACTGGATCGACCCTCGTCAAGATTAATTAAGTCCAGCTCTGATCCTCTCGCGGGAGACTTCTTCGTTGGGGGTGGGGGGGGGGGTGGGGGTCAGGGGAGGGAGGGAAATTGAAGATTATCCTTTTGCGTTAAATGTTTTTTTTTGCTTCGGAATTGTTGGTAATTCTCCGACGGCCATTAGCGCCATCACCATCCTAAAAAATAATAGATAAATAAAAATGAAAATAAATATAATAAAGCGCCGATACCCCTTACCCATCAAGCAATAGATAAATAAATAAATGATAATAAATAATAAAATAAAACCCAATAATCTTACCCCCCTTAAAAAAAAAAAAAAAAAAAAAAAAAAAAAAAAAAAAAAAACAGGAGTCTCAGCAAACACTATTAATATCCCGACGCCCATGACCTTCGCTAAACAAGGTCAACAGGGCGCGGCGCTGAAAGGTCAGGTCAGCGGGAGGAGGAGGAGGAGGAGGAGACGGGAAATAGTGACGAAGAAATGGAAACAACGAAAAGAGATACGGAAAGAAGAGACAGGTACAAGGGGAGAGAGGAGACGCAAATGTGGAAACAGAGGGATGCTGATAAAAATGGAGATGAGAAGGGTGGAAGGGAGAGGGATAAAGGAAGAGAAAGAGAAACAAATAAAAGGGAGAGAGAGAGAAAGAGAAGTATAAAGGATAAAATCAATTAGAAACAAGTATAAAGGATAAGAATCAAGAGACAGAAAAGGTGCGTGAAAGGGCGAGAGTCGAGGACGCGAAGTCGAAGCCAAAACGAACACGAACGAACGAGGCGAGAACCCGGATGACCAGAATAAGAGAAAGAGAAAGAAAAAAAATACGAAATCAATATCAAGCAACAGAATTAAAATTTAAATTCTGAAAATAAAGTCGAGGAAATTTACACACCAAAGAACAGACAAAATTGCGAAATGAGGAAGAAGGAAGAGAAGAAGAGAAACGTTGATAATTGATGCAAAAATGGGCGATTTGAAAACTTTGGCGGCGAAACTTTCCCTTCACGTCATAACATCGAAATAAACGAGGAAAATGTAATTATCCTCATCATTTGCATAAGGTCGATAAACCAGAGGGCGTGGCAGATCCAAAGATAGGTTGACAGCGGGAAGATAAGATCCCGGATAAAGATGGAAGATAAGAAAAGGTTGATAACTAACTGTTCGATAATTATATTCACCGGTTTGCCATTTAAGCTAATTTCACCTTTGTTAATTATCACCAAGATAATGATAACCTCCGTGCTATACAGAGAGATAAGAATAACCGATTTTAAATAAGATAGAGATAAGAATACCTGTTCGTAACCACATTGAGGTTAACCCTTATTCATCACAAACTGATTTTTATCTCTCATTCCCTCATTCCTGCTTCGTTATCTCTCGGGTGATCTTTGGTCTTTTAATCTCTTTCCACAACGAATAATTTCTCCGAGTTGGAGTTATCATCATTGTCAACATATTAATATTTGTGATAATAGTTCTTGGAATCTATTATTGTCAATTTCATCGTCATCATCATTAGAAGATGGATATTATCATTCAATCATTGTAATCAGTTAACGTATTTTTGGTAACACTCTTATCGTTTTTACCGTTTATTGTCATCAGTATCCTCATCACTGTTACTCTATGATCATTATCATCATCATTTTTATTCTCATTATCACCACCATTATCGTCGTTGCTATCATCATCCTTTCTCGCACTTTCTCGCCTCACCTCGCGCAGTCTCGCACTTTCTTGCCCTTTTTCGGCATTTCCCGCCTCGCCTCGTTAAATCTCGCCCTTTCCCTTTCGTCTCGTCCTTTCTCGCTCAATCTCGCCCTCTCGCCCCTTTCCCCCGCTTAATCTCTCCCGATCTCGCCCTTTCTCGCCCTATCTCACCTACTCTCGCCCTTTCCCGCTCAATCTCGCCCTTTCTCGCCTCGCCTCGCTTAATCTCTCCCGAAATCTCGTCTCGATCTCGCCCTTTCTCGCCTCGCTCGCTAATCTGCTCGCTCTTTTCCGAAATCTCCTCGAATCGTTTAATCTCTCCCGATCTCTCGCCCTTTCCCGCTCAATCTCGCCCTTTCGCTCTCGCTTAATCTCTCCCGATCTCGCCCTTTCTCGCGCTGTCTCGTCCGTTCACGCTCCTTTTATCCTTGTATAGAGGAGGTTGTCAACGCGCGCTTCCGACGTCGCCTGTTTTTGCTTCGGCGGGAATATAATTATGCGAGAGAGGAGGAAACCTGTTCGGGGTAAATGTGCTGCCACTGTGGGCTTCTTCCTTCTCTCTTTCTTTCTTTCTCTTTTCGTATTTTTCTTTCTTTCTTTCTTTCTCTTCTTGTCTTTTCCTTCTTCTTTCGTGTGTCAGTTTTAGTGAAGGGAAATTTGCTGGTGAATTGTTGGTTTTCGTTTTATTTTTCTTTCCTCTTTCTTCGTTTTCTTTTCTCTCTCTTCTCTTTCTCTTTCTCTCTCTTTCTTCTCTTCTTCTCTCTCTCTTCTCTCTCTCTCTCTCTCTCTCTCTCTCCTCTCTCTCTCATCTCTCTCTCTCTCTCTCTCTCTCTCTTCTCTCTCTCCACGCGTGAGTGTCTATCTATCAATTTCCAAAGAAGTATGTCTATATGTATGTGTTCAGGAAGAGAGAGAGAGAGAGAGAGAGAGAGAGAGAGAGAGAGAGAGAGAGAGAGAGAGAGAGAGAGAGAGAGAGAGAGAGAGAGAGAGGGAGAGGAACATACCCCCTTCCCCCACCCCCCGCCCATCCCTTGCTCTCCCCATGTCTTCCCTTTATCAATGTTATTCTCCATCTCCTCGATCATCACCTTCCTCGCTGTTTTTCTTACTCGTCGGCCACGCCTTGTCCACTCCTTCTTGCAGCTTCCTTCAGTCACCTTATCTCTTCCATCTCTCTCCCTTTATCACAGTTTTTTATTTACTTTCTGACACTTTTTGTTCGCTAAGATCTATGAGCTACATTTGGACTTGCATTTTCTTGTCTCTTTGTGCGCGATTCGTCACCTCCTTCTGGTGTTATCGGTCTTTCTCCTTCTCCTGTTCTGTTCTTTTTGTTCTCTTCTCCTTCTTCATTTTTTTTCTTCTTCTTTTTCCTCCTCTTCCTTTACTTCGTTCTCCAACTTGGAGGTTTGTCTATCATTCGTTTTCATTATTTTCTCTCTATCTATCTATCGATCTATCTCTTTCTCTATTCTTTCCTCCCTCCCTCCCTCTCCTCTTCCTCCTCTCCTCTCCATTCCTCCCTCTCCCTCTCCCCTCCCTCCTCCCTCCTCCCTTCCCTCTCCCTCCCTCCCTCCTCCTCCCTCTCTCCCTCGCGTCCCTCCTCCTCCCTCCCTTCCCCTCCTCCCTCCCTCCTGCCTCCTGCCCTCCCTCCCTCTCCCTCCCTTCCTCCCTCTCCCTCCCTTCCTCCCTCTCCTCTTCCCCGCGGTCCTCCTCCCTCCTCCCTCCCCTCTCCCTCCCTCCCTCCTCCCTTCCCTCTCCCTCCCTTCCCTCCCTCTCCTCTTCCCCCTCGGTCCCCTCCCTCCTCTCCCTCCCCCTCTCCTCCCTCTCTCCCTCTCTCCCTCGGCCTCCTCTCTCTCCCTCTTCCTCCCTCCTCCCTACCCCTCTCCCCCTTTCTTCTCCTTCCCCCTTGCTCCCCTCCCTCCCTCCTCCCTTCCCTCCCTTCCCTCCCTCCCTTCCTCCGCCCTCCTCTTCCTCCGCTCCTCCCTCCTCGCCTCCCTCTCCCTCCTCCCGCCTTCCTCCTTCCTCCCTTCCCTCTCCCTCCTCCCTCCCCTCTCCTCCCCTCCCTCTCCTCCTCCCTCCCTCCTCCCTCCCTCTCTCCTCCCCTCCTCCCTCCTCCCTTCCCTCTCCCCCCCTCCGTCCTCCTGCCTCTCCCTCCCTCCTCCCCTCCCTCCCTTCCTCCCTTCCCTCTCCCTCCCTCCCTCTCTCCGTCCTCCCTCCCTCTCCCCCCTCCTTCCCCTCTCTCCCCTCTCCCCCCCTCCCTGCCTTCCTCCTCTCCCTCCCTTCCCTCCCTCTCCTCTCCCCCTCCCTCCCTCCCTCCCTCCCTTCCCTCTCCCTCGCTCCCTCCCTTCCCTCCCTCTCCTCTCCCCCTCGGTCCCCTCCCTCCTCCTTCCCTCTCCCTCCCTCCCTGCCTTTCACCTTGCCCCAAATGCTCCTTCGATATCAACAAACAAATTAACATACATCAACCTTTTCCCTTCCTCTTTCCCTTCTTGTATCTCTTCCGCCTCCTCTTCTTGTTCTTTTTCTTTTCTTCTCCATATTTGTTTTTTTCGTTGTTGTTATTCTTTTTTCTTCTTTCTTTCCTTTTTCTTACTTTTGCTCTTTTTCCTCCGCATTTTGTTTTTCTCCTCCTCCTCACCCTCTTCCCTCCTCCCTTCCCTTCCCTTCTCCTTCTCTCTCCCCTTACCTTCCTTCTCTTCCTTCTCCTATTCTCCTCCTCCTCTCCTCCTTCCTCCTCCTCCTCCACCTCTTCCTCTTCCTCCTCCTCCTCTCCTCCTCGTCTCCTCCTCCTTCTCCTTCTCCTCCTTCTCCTCTTCCCCCTCTTCCTTCCCCTTCCAAAATACCCTTCATAACCCTCCATTAAAAACGCTTATCAAACCACTAAAAAAAAAAAAAAACATTATAATCACCACAACGAAAAAAAAAACAGAAAAAAATGTCTGTCGCATTTCCCCTTTTGCAATATTCATGCGCTCTCCTCGGTCTCCTTAGCATCATCCTGCAAGATCCGGCATTGCATGATCACGACACATAATTGCAATCATTCTGTCGCTTTGGCCGAGCCAGACGAGGAAATTCGAAGACGCATTTGTATGGAAATGACAGCGGCGGCGGCGGAGGAGGAGGAGGAATCGAGAGTGAACGGGGAGGGATCTTAGGAAATAAAGGAGAAAAGGATGAGAGATGAAGAAAGGAAGAGAGAGGGGGGAGATAAGTGATAAAGGGGTTCAAAGGAGGAAAGGAGGAAGAGAGAGAGAGAGAGATAAAGGGGTGGAAGAGGAGCGAGAGGGGAAGGGAGAGAGAGAGAGAGGATTAAAGAGAAGAGAGAGCGAACTAGAGAAAGAGAGTGAGAGAGAGAGAGAGAGAGAGAGAGAGAGTAAAAGAAAGAGAGCGAACTAGAGAAGAGAGTGAGAGAGAGATAATAAGAGAGAAAGAGAGCGAGGGAGACGAAGAGAGAGAGAAAGAGAGAGTTTACAACGGACAATAAGCTTCTTGGCGGACAATGCATCTTGCATCTGAATGTCATTGTTGCAGAGGACAATACACTTTGCAGTCTGGCAATGAAAGCTGAAGCAAAAATCAATCGAGTCGTCACGTTTTTCTTTTCTTTTTTTCATAAGGTGAATGACACTCTTCTCGACTTACTGCGTTTAACAGAATTGGAAGCCTTTTTCTCGATCCGCTGCGCTTCTCGAGAGGACCGAACGCTTTCTTCGCCTTGCTGTGTCGTTCAACAGGTTCGACAGTTTCGACTTTTCTAGCAAGATTGAATGCCCTTTTTCTCGACTTCTGCGTTGTTTACCTGGATGTTATGATGACTTTTCTAATTAGGTTTGTGTGGTATTTAGACGTTACCAAAGGTCTGGCATAGCGACGAAAAAATCGCCAACCCCCACCCACCCAACCCACCCCACCCCCTGTCATGTCGTGCCGTCAGTGTTTCCTCTCCTCTCCAAGGCGCCACATCACACATCTTAACTCTCGTCACATCATCGACAAAGAGGAATTTAAAGTGGTTGCAAAAACATCAGCAACGCCAACTTCTCCGCCATTACAACTGCACGACAACAATCAACGACTTCGTAAAAACAAGTCGTTGATAGCGCAAGATGGAACGCTGAAGAAAAAAGAAAATTAAAAAAAAAAAGGAAAGAGGATGGGAAGGAAGGGGGGAGAAAGGGAGATATGTAGAGAGAGAAAGTGAGGAGAGAGGGAGAGCGGACGGAGGGAAGGAAGGAGAGAAGGGGAGGGACGAAAGGAAGGAGGGAAAGAAAAGAGAGAGGGAGGAAGGGAAAAAAAAAAGAGAGAGACAAACACAGACAAGCACAGAGTAAGCAAGAAAATAGAAAACAAAAAAAAAGATACTTAAAGGAAGTTCGGAATGAGTCGTTAGCAAGACCGCTTCCATCCCTATAGAGGAAATCAACGAGGTAATTTACATGTAATTGTTTGTGCGTCTGGCAAGTGTCTCTGCGATGGAGAAAGGAACGTCGGGCGCTGTCTGGAAGGAGCAGTGCTTGAGCCTCTCTGGATTGCGTCCGTCAGATACGAGGCATCTACTTTTCATTTGTGTCTATCCTTTCTCCTCTCCTTCTTCTCCTTCTCCTTCTCTCCTCTGACTTCTTTTTCTCAAATCCTTTTCTCCTCCTCTCCTCCTCCGGGTTCCTCTCCTCCTTTGTCCTCCTCCTCCTCCTCCTCCTCCTCCTCCTCCTCCTCCTCCTCCCTCCTCCTCCTCCTCCTCCTCCTCCTCCTCCTCCTCTCCTCCTCCTCCTCCTCCCCTCCTCCTCCTCCTCCTCCTCCTCCTCCCCCTCCTCCTCCTCCTCCCCTCCTCCTCCTCCTGCTCCTTTCCGCTCCCTGTCCTGATATACTCTCCCTCGTCCTCGTCCCCGCCTCCCCCCCCCTCCTCCTCCAGCTCTTCTCTCCCTCTTCCTCAAGGACTACTTCCCTCGATTCCACCTTTCCCTCCCTCCCCCACCTTCCACCTCCTTGGCCTACCCTTCTTTCCTCCCTACCCTCCCTCCCCTCACCCTCCCTCCCCCCTCCCCCCTCACCCTACCCCCCGCAGCTGCATCATCTCCCGGTAAAGGAGTAAACTTGCCGGTCCGCAACTGCTGCAGGAGTGCCCGTTCTCTCCTTCTTTACTCCTCCCCCTCTCGTTCTCTTTTCTTCTTCTTTCTCTTCCATCCTTCCTCCCTTTTCTCCCTTTCTATCCCATCTCCTCCTTTTCCATTCCCATCGTTTCTTCTCTCCTCCTTTATCCCCATCCTCCTATTCCTCCTTACTCCCATCTTTTCTCCTTTCTTCCCCAATCCCCATCCTTTCCACTCCTCCTTTCTCAATCCTTTCCCCCTCTCTCCTCCCTCTTCACCCCCCCCTTCCTTCCCCATCCTCCCCCCTTCCCTCATGTCTTTTTTACTCCCATCGACACATCCTTCGCAACGCGTTCGATCTCCCTCTCTTCTTTTTTTCTCCTTCCCCTCCCCCTCTTCCTCCCTTCCTTCCACCCTTCCCCATCCCACCCTTCCCCTCCGACCCCACACCCCCCCCTCCTCCCCCTCCGACCCACACCCTCCCTTCCCCTCCCTCCCTCCTCCCCCCCTTCCCCCTCCTCCCCCTCCTCCTCCTCCGACCCCCCCCCCCCTTCCTTCCTCGCAACGCTCTCCATTTTCCTTTTCTGCTTTTTTTTCTCCTTCCCTTTAAACACCGATTCGTGCAGCGCCTCCACTACCTGGCTGTCTTCTTAAGGCGGTTCGAAGGGTCTGCTTCTGCCCTTTCTCTCGGCTGTTGGCTTCGTCTGTCTGTTTGCCTGTTTGACAGTTTGTCTGATGTGTGTCTGTCTCTCTGTCTTCTGTCTCTGTCTCTGTCTGTGTCTCTGTCTCTGTCTCTGTCTCTGTCTCTCTGTCTCTGTCTCTGTCTCTGTCTCTGTCTCTCTCTCTCTCTCTCTCTCTCTCTCTCTCTCTCTCTCTCTCTCTCTCTCTCTCTCTCTCTCTTTCTCTCTCTCTCTCTCTCTCTCTCTCTCTCTCTCTCTCTCTCTCTCTCTCTCTCTCTCTCTCTCTCTCTCTCTCTCTCTCTCTCTCTCTCTCTCATTTACTAACACCCGCACACTCTCCCTGTCTATCTATCTCTCCATCTATTCTATGAATCCTGCACCCCTTCCTCCCCGCTCCTCCTCCCCCCTACCCCCCCCCCCCCACCGCCCCCCCTCCCTCCCTCAGAGGCCAAAATCCTTCGGTTCCTCCGCCCATGTGGACCACCGCCACGCCCATTGACAACCCGACTGACCGGTAGTGCAACATGGAAAGGTCACGGAGGTCGTCTAGTTATCTACACGGAGGTCAAATCGGTAGATGAGGAGAGGTCAACTGGTTCCCTACAATGAGGTCAAATCCGTAGTTCACAATTATCTTCACAGAGGTCAGTTGCTTTCCTACACTGACGTCAAAGGGTTATCTACACAGTGGTCAAGGAAATTTCCACACAGAGGTCAAGATAATTTCTACACAGAGGTCAAGTTAATGTCTACACAGAGGTCAAGATAATTTCTACACAGAGGTCAAGATAATTTCTACACAGAGGTCAAGATAACTTCTACACTGAGGTCAAGATAATTTCTCAAGTCAAGAATTTCTACACAGAGGAAGTACAGTCATATGATTAGCTCATAGGCCATCTAGTTATCTACACAGGGGTCAGCCTGTTTCCTATACTGAGGTCAAATTATCGACTGCACAGAGGTCAACTGCTTTCCTACACTGGGTTCAAAGGGTTATCTACACAGAGGTCAAGTTAATCCCTAGACAGAAGTTAGCTAAGTAGGAGTCACTTTACTACTGACTCAGAGGTCAGCTGTTTTGCTAAGGAGAGGTCAATCCTTTAGCTATGCAGAGGTCAAGAGGTTAGCTACGCATTTGGCTATCTGCGCACGTGGTAATTCGGCTATTTACATAAGAGATCAGCTGATTGTCCACATCAATCTTATTTATTCCTTTTTGGGCAAATAGACTGGTGTTCTGATTTACATTTTAAATTAATTGAAATCGATTAAGATTTAGTACATACTTATCCATCAGCGAAGATAAGATTTCATGTACGTGAATCCATGCATATATGATCTCAAATGCACACAGACAGACAGACATCTATTAGGAGACTATGATAAACCTCTACTCCTAAGAAAGATGAAGAGAGAAAGAGAGAGAGAGAGGAGGAGATAGATAGATAGAGAGAGAGAGAGAGAATGGAGAGAGAGGGGGGAGATAGATAGATAGATAGAGAGAGAGGAGAGAGAGAGAGAGATAGATAGATAGAGAGAGAGACAGAGAGAGAGAGAGGAGAGAGAGAGAGAGAGAGAAGAGAGATGAGGAGGAGAGAGAGAGAGACAGAGAGAGACAGAGAGAGAGAGAGAGAGAAGAGAGAAGTGAGAGAGAGAGGGAGACGACAGTCAAATCCAGAGAGAGAGAGAGGAGAAGCGGTCGATCGAGGAAGGCCTCGCGGGACCTGGGGCGGCCAGTCTCGTGGAGGCCGAGGGATTCTGGAGATGGCGGGAACGGGGGGGCGGCGACCCAGAGGGTGAGCGGAGGGAGGTGCGAGATACGGTAGAAGGGAGAGAGAGGAGAGAGAGAGGAGAGAGAGAGACAGGAGACAGACGCTAGGAGAACCGAGAAACAGAAACAGAACAGTAGAAAGAGACAGATAGAGACAGAGCTCCCGGCCGTTCCATTTGTTCTCAAATCATCTTGCTCAAAGCCCGTGTAAGCCCGTCCCTCCCTTCGTCGAGGAACAAGCCAGGGCGTGACTCTCTCTGTTCTCTTCTCAGTCTCTCTT
>NW_020869124.1:833359-835313 GCF_003789085.1 Penaeus vannamei | reverse complement strand
TGCGCGCCGCGCGCACACCACACACACCACACACACACACACACACACACACACACACACACACACACACACACACACACACACACACGCACATAATATATATATATATATATATATATATATATATATATATATATATATATATATATATATTTATATTTGTGTGTATACACATATAGATATATATCACCTAGAGTTTTAGTGCACCTTTCTGTCTTACTTCTCTGATTTTCCTTCTCTCATTTCCTTTTTTATTACTCATATTTGTTTTATCGTCATTTTATTACTTTTTATTCTTTATTTACCTCCCATTTTTTCTTTACTTTCTTATTTCTCAGATTATATAATCATTATGTTTTTTTATCATTCTCTATTCTTGTTAATTATTTCCGTCTGCAGAATGTAGCTCTGTGCTTAAGATTTAATCATTGGATATTCTCTTCTTCTCTTATCGTGTCTGTAATTACGAAATTCAATCAGCTTTATCTACTTACAAAGAACTCCGAAAGTGCAGGCTGAGTTGACTGGCAAATCATTCTCGCCGTATTGATAAAATCGCGAGAAATAAGCCTTTTGAATTTGATTGGAATTTTCTTTCAACTTTTTTTTTCGTAAATCATTTTCTTTCCTTCTTCTGACACAGGTACCGAGAAATACTTCCTTCAGGGAGATTTACTCTGATTTCCTCTTTCTTTTCTTTCTTTTCTTTATTTTCCTCCCTGATGTTAATCTAAACCAGTTGGAGAGAGAGAGAGAGAGAGAGAGAGAGAGAGAGAGATGAGAGAGAGAGAGAGAGAGAGAGAGAGAGAGAGGAGAGAAAGAGAGAGAGAGAGAGAGAGAGAGAGAGAGAGAGAGAGAGAGAGAGAGAGAGAGAGAGAGGGAGGGGAATACAAAGGGGATAGAGAGGGGGGGTGGGGAGAGAGAAATATAAGCAAAGAGAAGAGCAGAAAGAAATTTAATATATATATACAGATAAATACGCAGAGAGAGGGAGACAAAGAGACGGACAGAGGAGCAACCAGACAGGCAGATAACCAGAAAAGCGAGAAAAGCATAAACCAGAGCAAGAGAAGCGAAAGCCCAGACCCAAGAAGGAGACAAAACTGATAAAGACATCCACCTCTCATCCACGTTTCGGAAGGTTCCCAGAAGCTCCTTATCGGGTAAACCTGTTGCTTGTGATTTACCTGTGATTTTGGCATCTGTGTGGCCCGTGAAGCGAGACCGAAGACTTTATGAGTTGGGCTTTTATGTCCCCGCATGATCACGCAGGTAATATTTCTTACAATAAAAAGGAAGAGTGAATAAAGAGAAATAGAATAAAGAAGAAAGTAAAAAGAAGAAGAAGTATACAAAAGTAAAAAAGAGAGAAAATGAAAATAGAGGAAAAGGTCTTATTTTATTTTATTTTATTTTATTTTAAGAAGTATAAAAAGTAAAAAGAGAGGAAGGGAAAATAGAGGAAAAATTCTTATTTTACGGTAGGGTTTTCTTCTTAGAAAAAATATATAGAGTTTCCTCTGAGTATCGGTTTGAATTTTACGATTTCCTTCGATTTTTTTTTATAACTTTTTTCTTTTCTTCATCGTTATCTTTCTTTTGTTTTCGGTGATTTTTTTAAAGTATTCCCTTTCTTTTCTCGTCTTTTTTCCTTTCCATCTTTCTTTTGCGATTAACTTCACAATACATCTTTTTTATCAAATTTTATAAAATCTCTTAACTTGTTTCTTCACCTTATCAGTCATTTATGCAAATAGCGAAAAAAGAAATACTTTTGCTAAAAAATACAAATTATATGACATCAGCACATTCATAAAAAAAAGTTAAAAAAGAACATTGCAACGAGAGAAAATAAGTTGGTAAAGATTGCACGCTTATCTACAATGGTCTGTTGTTATTAGGTTGTTGTAGCTGTTGCAGTTGTTATTGTAGTCGTTATTGTAGTTATTGTAGT
>NW_020869124.1:820859-828359 GCF_003789085.1 Penaeus vannamei | reverse complement strand
TATTTTTCTTCTACTTCAGACCACCTTCTTCCTGTCTTTTCCTTTATTTTCTTCTTCTTTTCCAATTATTCTCCTTCCAAAGTCTATCTTTAATTTTCTTCTTCAAATTTCCTTGCAAAGTTTCTTCTTCTTCTTCTACTTCTTCTTCTTCTTCTTCTTCTTCTTCTTCTTCTTCTTCTTCTTCTTCTTCTTCTTTCTTCTTCTTCTTCTTCTTCTTCTTCTTCTTCTTCTTCTTCTCTTCTTCTTCTTCTTCTTCTTCTTCTTTCTTCTTCTTCTCTTCTTCTTCATTCCTTATCATCTCCGCCGTCTTCTTCTCGTTTTTTTTCTTTTTTCGCTTCGTTAATCACCCTGCAGTCAAAGCTGTCAACAATTGGAGAGGAAAATAACTGTCTATCATCGAACGACCTGTCACTCAAGTTTCAAAATTGATGGATTGATTTTCAAATTTAATCTCAAAGTTTTTTTTCCACGTCGCTTGTTATGGAGATTGTCGTGGTGAGTCTTGTGTTTTTTTATCTTTTTTTTATTTTTGTTTATTTATCTTATTATTTCTTATTGTGATGAGATGATGGCAAATGTGAAATGTTACAGCTGATGCTTTGCAGTTCCCCCACCTCCGTCTCGTCCTCCGCCTCACTCCTGCTCCTCCTCTCCTCCTACTCCCTTCTCCTCCTCTTAGTCCTTCATTCTCCTCTGCCTCCTCAACTGCTCTCCTCTCCTCCCTACTCCCTACCTACTCCTCTCCTCTTCCCTAGTCTTTCCTCCTCCTCCTCCTCCTGCTCTCCTCCTCCTCCTACTCCTTCTCCTCCTCTTAGTCTTTCCTCCTCATCCTCCTCATCCTCCTCAACTGCTTCTCCTCTCCTCCTACTCCTTCCTCCTCCTCCTTATCTCCTCATTCCTCATCCTCTCCTCCTCTACTCCTCCTCCTTCTCTCTCCTCCTCCTCTCCCACCTCCACCCCCTCCCCTCCACCTCCATCCCCACCCACCTCTACGTCCAAGTCTCCGAATCCTTACACAATCATTATCCTTGAAGGTCGCCCTCGAGAGACCTCAAGGGCTACCTCTACCTCCTCTTATACCTCTACCTCCCTCGCTTGACCTCGTCCTCCTTTGAGCGCCTTATTTTCCCCCTTGAGCGGAAAACCCCTTTCCTAGAACGCCGGGAAGGAAATTGTTTCGAGGGCTTTCTCTTGGGGAAGGGAGGGGAGAGAGGGAGGGGAAAATGGGGTTACGGTGGTACGTTTCCTTCCCTCTCCCTTTACCCTCTGTCCCAGTCTGTCTGTCAGTCTGTCGGGTCTGTCGGTCGGTCGGTCGGTCCGGTCAGTTAGTCGGGTCGGTCAGATTGAGATAAAGAGGGAAGAGGGGGATAAAGTGGGGGGAGAAAGAAAGAGTGGGAGAGATTGTGAAAGCGGGATTAGCGCTAAACAGAATGGACTGAGAATAAAAGACCGGATTCAGGAGACAGATGGATAAGAAGATAAAGAGCGAGGGACAGAAGAGAGACAGCGATAGATGAGAGAAGAGAGAGCGCGAGAGAGGAGAGCGGAGAGCGAGAGAGGAGAGAGAGAGAGCGAGAAAGAGAGAGAGAGAGAGAGAAGAAGAGAGAGAAGACGAGCGAGAGAGAGAGAATAAAACAAGAGGGAGAGAGCGAACAAACAAACAAACAAAAACCAGCCAAAGCCGCAGCGGCGAGAAGGGGGGTGGAAGGGGCGAGAGGGGGTGGGAGGGGGCGAGAGGGGGGGTGGGAGGGGGAAATTGCCATAATCGAATTCACACAAAAGAGGATTGCCCTCGACCCTTTCCCGAGCACCAAATCCCCGGCCGCCCTCCTCGCTCCTAACTTGTATATCCTAATGACATCAGGATCTCGATGGCCTCCTGCAGCTCTCTGGTTCCGTCCGGTCCTCCCACCCTCTCACCCTCTCCTTCCTCCTCCTCCTCCTCCCTTTCCCCCTTCCTTCCTCCTCCTCCTCCCTCCCTCTACCTCTTCCTCCTCCTCCTCCTTCTCCTCCCTTCTCCTCCCTCCTCCTCCTCCTCCCTCCCTCCTCCTCCTTCCTCCCTCCCCTCCTTTCTACCCTTCTACTCCTCCTCCCTCCTCTCCTGTGTCTTCTTCGGCTATGTAGTTGCTCCCTTTCTTTCCTTTCTATATTTTCCTCTCCCCGCGTCCTCTCCTTCGGCCCTCCTCTCCCTCCCTCCTCTCCACTCCTATCTTTCCTTTCCATTTTCTCCTCTCCTCTCTCTTTTCTCTTCCTTTCCTTCTCTCCTTGGCCTCCTTCCCTTTTTGGTCTCCTCTCCACCTTTTCTTTCTTCTCTCCTTCCCTACCTAAATTCCTCACTCTCCCCCTTCTCTCATTCCCTCATTCTTCCTTCGGCTCCCCCCCTCCTCCTCTTCTGCCTTCTCCTTCTCCCTCCTCCTCCTCTTCCTCTTCTTTCTCCTCCTCACCTCTTCTTCTTCCTTCCTCCTTTCTTCTTTCTTTCTCCTCCTCTTCTCCCTCTTCCTCCTCTCCGTCGGCCGTCCTTCCCTCCCTCCCTCTCCATGAAATTCCTCCCTCCCCTCCCCCTCCCCTCCTCCCCCTCTCCCTCCTCGTCTCTTTTTAAGGAAGAAAAAAAAAACTTCTTAAGGAGCGGAGCCCGGGTGTGACGGAGGAGAGAGAGAGAACAAAAACAATGGGGAGCAAATTTGCGCAACCCTTGTTGTATCCAGATCACATGCGCGAATACTGTATATGTTCTCCGAAAGGTCCTCCGACTCCACCTTCGCCTTCACCTCCCCCTATGCACCTGTACCTCCACCTTCCTCCACCTGTACCTCCACCTCCAGTTCCATATCCACTTGTACTTCATTTCCCATTTCCCTCTCCATCTCAAACTCCATATGCCTCTCTGCCTCCTCCTCCATTTCCACCTCATCTCCTTCCATATTCCCCCCCCCCCCCCCCTAACCCTCCACCTCCCCGCCCATCATACCAACTAGCTGTTGCGCAGGTGTTGCATGCTGGGCGAAGTGCACGCAAACCCTATCTGCCGTTTATCGGACTTGCTGGGAGGTCCGCAGGTCACCCTTTTTCTAAGTCCACAGGCAGCATTTTTTTTTTTTTTATTTCCTAAATCTTGATCTCCCTCTATGTCTATCCCTGTCTCTCACTTTTGGTCCTCGGAACCTGTGGTAGTTTTTGTGTTTTCGCTTCTCTCTCTCTCTCTCTCTCTCTCTCTTCCTCTCTCTCTCTCTCTCTCTCTCATCTGTCTCTCTGTCTGTCTGTCTCTCTGTCTCTCTCTCTCTCTCTCTCTCTCTCTCTCTCTCTCTCTCTCTCTCTCTCTCTCTCTCTCTCTCGCTCTCTTCTTACCCTCCCTTTCTCCCTTCCCCTCCTTTCTCTCTCCCTCCCCTTTCCCACCCCCTTTTCTCTCTCTTCTCTCCCTCTCTCTTCCCACCCCCTTTTAACCTCCACCTCCCACGCACGCAAAGACGCAACGGCTCTTCCCCAACACCTATAGAGCCGTCCGACCCGAATCCGCCTCGCCTGTCGCCGCGACGCCTTCGGGTGCGGGAACAAGGGCTCGGAGGCGTTGAAAGTCGCGTCGCTGGAGATGAAGTCAGCGGAGGAGGACGGAAGGATGGTGGTGGAGGAGGAGGTCGTGGAGGAGGAGGAGGAGGTCGTGGAGAGGAGGAGGAGGAGGAGTGTGGTGGTCGAGGAGGAGGAGGAGGGGCGGAGGAGGAGCGTGAGGAGGGAGGTCGTGGAGGAGGAGGAGTGGTGGAGGAGGAGAGATGAAGTGGAGGAGGAGGTCGTGGAGGAGGAGGTGGTCGTCGTGGAAGAGGTCGCGGAGGAGAGGTCGTGGAGAGGAAGAGGTCGTGGAGGTGGAGGTGGTCGTGGTCGCGGAGGAGGTCGTGAGGAGGAGTCGTTCGTGGAAGGAGGAGGGCCGCATGCAAAGTCAGCAGCTCA
This sequence comes from Penaeus vannamei, assembly GCF_003789085.1. Lineage (NCBI taxonomy): Eukaryota > Metazoa > Arthropoda > Malacostraca > Decapoda > Penaeidae > Penaeus > Penaeus vannamei. The sequence goes on along the minus strand of NW_020869124.1, from coordinate 824,420 downwards.
TCGTCCCCGTCTGGGCTTACGTTCAGGTTCCGCCCGATAAATTATGGGATGGTTTTATTGCCTCGCCTGGCACCGCCCCGCGTCCCCTCCCTTCTTCCTCCTCCTCCTCCCTCTTCTCCTTCTCTCTCCTCCTCTTCTTCTCCTCCCCCTACTCTTCTCCTCCTCTTCTCCTTTCCCCTCCTTTTCCTCCTCCTCCCTCCTCCCTCCCTCTTCTTCTCTCTCTCTCTCCTCCCCCTTCTCCTCCTCTTCCTCCTATTCTTCATCCTTCTCCCTACCTCGTTCCTCCTCCTCCTCCCCCATTCAAAAGTTCTTTCGCGCTCTCAGCGTCTCCCTTTCACAAAGATTAGTCGAAAAAAAACTCTTTGGCGGAGACTTTGTCGTGCGCCATGCGAGACACCATGAGCCGCTGCCTCCCTTAATGAAGCTGGATTTGATACAGTTTTGATGCGCTGTCCTCCCTCCTCCTCCACCCCCCTCCCCTCCCCCCTCCTTCAAGCGCCTCGACCTCATAAGGGGTAATTAAGGGCGATCGAAGGGAGGCTCATGAATCTCATTTGGAGGCGCCGGGTTCGATAGGAGTGGCGCGGCCCTTGGCTGGCTCGCCCGACCCTCGGCCTGTCTCCGTCTCTCTAGCTTACCTTTCTCATTTCCTTTTTTCTCTCTTCCTTTTTTCTTTTTCGTTTTTTCTTTTTTTTTCATTCTCTCTCTCTCTCTCAGTCTATTCTGTCTCTCCCTCTCTCTCTCCTCTCTATATATATATATATATATATATATATATTATATATATATATATATATATCAAACAATATTTTGTTGCTTTCCCCTTTCCTCACCCAAATCAAAGGTTAAACCGAACTTGGCCTCTACTTCCCTCTCTCCCACATTTCCCTCCACCCCCACCACCCACCCACCCACCTATATTCCCTCTCTCTCCCCATCTCCCACCAAATATTCCCATCCTCCCTCCCTCCCACTCACCTTCCCCCGCCCTCCCTCCCTCCTCCCACCCACCCCCACCCTCCCCGCCCTCCCTCCCTCCTCCCACTCACCTCCCACGCCCTCCCTCCCCTCCTCCCTTCACCTTCTCTTCCAGCAATTAAAGTGTCTGGCTGAAGATCCCCAACAAGGATCGACCGGCGAGCGAACTTCTAAACAAGCAGTTCGTACATCCATTAGGGGGGGGGGAGGTGGGGAGGGGCTGTTGTGTATGACCAAAAGCGAAAAGGAATTTTCATGGCCTGTATTTCTAGCTCCTAGTTCGGGCGGTTTCAGGAGGGCGTAGGTGAGGATCGGTCTGTTTGTTTGTGTGTTTGTGTCTCCATCCTGCTTTTCTGTTTGCCTGCCTCTCACTCACTCACTCTCTCTATTTCAGTCTCTCTCTCTCTCTCTCTCTCTCTCTCTCTCTCTCTCTCTCTCTCTCTCTCTCTCTCTCTCTCTTCTCTCTCTCTCTCCTCTCCCTCTCCCTCTCCTCTCCCTCTCCCTCTCCCCTCCCCTCTCCTCTCCTTCCTTCTACTTCCTCTCCTCTCCCTCTCCTCTTCCCTCTCCCTTCCTTCCTTCCTTCCTTCCTCCCTTCCTCCCTCCCTCTCTCTCTCTCTACCACATATTTATCTATCAATCATCCTCTGTATTTGTCGAACACAAACAAGATTTTCCATTATCTTTTACTTTCCTCGAAGTCACGTTTAATCACATTCTTTCCATTTTCGTCAAAGTCACCCAACTTCAAACGATGAAAGGTAAACAAGAAAATGGATGATAAAGCGTAGAAAGAAGAAAAAAAACAAAGAAAAAAAAAAGGAGAGGGTTGCGCAAGGCCCGCTAGGTCGTTCTCGTGTGAATCACTGACCTAAATCGGATTCATCTCAGCTCTCTCATTTGCATACGAACAGTGCCATATGAACAAGAGCAATTTTTCACTGCTTGTGTGGGCGGACGGCGGCTTCGGAGACTTGGGCGCGAAATGAGGTTAGAACTGTTGAGTTTTTTGTGTGAATTGGTGTTGTTGGGTAGTTCTCGAGGCTAAAGAGAATGGGCTACGGTTATCTTTTTTTTCTTTCTTTCTCTTTTGTGTCTGATTCATTTTCTTGTTTTGCTGTGTTCCTTTTTGTCTCTCTCTCTTTTCTCGATTCTTTCTCTCGGGTTCTTTCTCTTTCTCTTTTTTTTTTCTTTCTATGTGTTTTTCTTTTTCTTTCTTTCTATTCTTCCTTTCCCTTTCTCTCTCTCTCTCTCTCTCTCTCTCTCTCTCTCTCTCTCTCTCTCTCTCTCTCTCTCTCTCTCTCTCTCTCCTCTCTCTCTCTCTCTCTCTCTCTCTCTTCTCTCTCTCATCTCTCTCCTCTCTCTCACTCTCTCTCTCTCTCTCTCCTCTCTCTCTATCTCTCTCTCTCTCTCTCTCTCTCTCTCTCTCTACTCCTCTCTCCCTCGTCCCTCTCCCTCTCTCCTCTCTGCCCTCTCTCACCTCTCTCCCTCCCTTCCTCCCTCTCTCCCTCCATTCCCCTCCCTCCTCCTCCCTCCTTTTCCCTCCCTCTCCCTCCCTCTTCTCCCTCAACCTCCCTCTTCTCCCTCCCTCCCTCTCTCCACTCCCCTCCCTCCCTCCCTCCTCCACCTCTTCACTCCTCCTTCCCTCCATCTTCCCTCCCTCCTTCCTTCCACCCTCTTCCTCCCTCCTCCCTCCCTCCCCTCCCTCCCTCCCTCCTTTCCCTCTCCCTCTCCCTCTACCTTCTCCCTCCCTCCCTCCCTTATTTCCCTTCCTTCCCCCCTCCCCCCCTTCCCTCCTTCCTTCCCTCCCTCCTTCCCTCCCTCCTTCCCTTCCTCCCTCCCTCCCTCTCCCTCCCTCCTTCCCTCTCCCTCCTTTCCCTCTCCCTTCCCTCCTCCTCTCCCTCCCTCCTTCCTCCCTCCTTCCCTCCTCCTCCTTCCCTCCTCCACCTCTTCCTCCTCCTCCGGACCTCAAACAACTGTCAGTCAACACGATTCCGGACTCTTAAGCGCGAGCTTTGAAGGGGGTCAAGTGTCGATTCCGATCCTTAGAAGACGAAGAAGAGTGTTCTACCCACGATTTCCCCTCCCCCTTCGCTGCCCTTTTTCTCAAATGATTTTCCACCAATTTTATTTTTCGTTGATTTTATTTTGTTTTGTTACATTTTTCGTATTATTTTTCTATTTTCATGTTTTCCGGGTTTTTTTTTCTCTCTCTGAATATTAACCTGATATTGGAAAATCAATCATAATTGATAATTTCACATTTTATGAAAGTATAGAGTAACGATAAGTATTTCAGTTGTTAGAAGTTTAAAGTTTCCATTCTATTATCATCATCATTATCATCATTTAATATTTTTTCTTTCTTATTTCTCTTCATCTCGTATTTTTCTGTTAGAATTCCTCTGCCACATTTAAAACGCATTATGTCCTCATATCTCTTTTTATTTTATTTTTTTCCTCTTTCTCTCAGTTCATAGCTCCCTATTTTCCAAAAGCAAAAATCTCTCGCATCTCTCTCTCTCTCTCTCTCTCCTCTCTCTCTCTCTCTCTCTCTCTCTCTCTCCTCTCTCTCCTCTCTCTCTC
>NW_020869124.1:805859-810859 GCF_003789085.1 Penaeus vannamei | reverse complement strand
CATCCGGTCATCTTTTTTTTTTTTTTTAACCTGGAATTAACACAAGCAACGCCGGATGTCCAGATGATTCTCCGTAATGAACTATTTCTTCTGCCGAAATCTCCCTCCATTTCCGGCCGTCGGTATCCGGTGTGGGAGGTCACTCTCGGAGCTAAAAAAAAGAAAAAAGAAAAAAGAAAAATATATATTAAAATCAAAACGAAATCTCCATGGGCAGCGTGATGAGGGTGGGGTGGGGGTGGGGGGGGGGGCGTGATGGGAGGGGGAGGGGGTAAGAAGTCGAAAATAAGTAGGTAGAAATAAGTACTTAAAAGAAACAAGAAACAATTAAGTAAGCATACAGAATTTAAGTAAAGAAATAAGAAAAAAAAATGAATAAGAAAGAAACAGTAAAGAAAAATAAAGAAAAAAAAAAATACAAATAAACAAAATACAAAACAAGCATAAACAAACAAAGTAAAGAAATACAACAAAGCAAAACCCCAAACCTAACACACCGCCAAAAAAAAAAAAAAAAAAAAAAAAATCCAAAAAAATCCTCAGAAGGCCAGAAGACAATAAATCCTCGACGCAAGAATCAGACTTTCTCATGGGCGTGAAATCCCCCAAAATATTCCTCAAGACGTGACTCACTTCTGGCCATAAATCTCCGTGTTGCTCAGAGGTTACTCCAGGCTGTGGAAGGGGTAGTTTACATGTTTTTATTATCAACATCATTATTGTTATTCCTATCATTATTGTTATTCCTATCATATTATTTCATTATCATATGTATTCATCATATTCATTTCATTATATCATTAACAATTATCATTATCATCATTAACTTATCATTATCATCATTCATTATCATTACAATCATTAACATTAACATTATATTAACATTATCATTATCTCATTAACATTATCATTATCATCATTAACATTATCATTTTTTGTCATTACAGTTACTAATATCATCATTCCATCTTTATCTCTATTATCATTATTCATTATTATAATCATTATCAATATCTTTCGCCCCACTAACGCCACCGGTTCCTGCGAGCCCCGGAGAGACGCCCCTGAAGCCGCCACCTGGTCTCGACGGACGCCCACCCACGTGACAAGCGCCCACGCCCTCCCCTCCTGGGCTCGTCTCCTTTGCCGGAGCGCCACGAGGAGTGTTGCGGGTCCTCGTCCTCGCAGCTAGCGTGGCGTGAATGATGCCCCTCCTTCACACGCGGCTTGGGGGAGGGAAGGGGAAGGAGGGAAGGTGGGTGGGAGGGGAAGGTGGCGAGAGGGAAGGGAGGAGATGAAGGTGGGAGAGAGAGAAGGGAAGGAGGGTTTGAGGGAGAAGGATGGGAAGAGGGATGGGGTGGAGGGAGGAAGGAGAAAGGGAGAGGAGTAAGGCGAAGAGAAAGACGGGAGGAGGGGAGGAAGAGACAAAGGAAGCGGGAGATGGGAGAAGGCTTGGAGTAAAGAAATATGACAGAGAGTGAGAGAGAGAAGATAGCTATATATAATAACTACGACACGAAACATCACAAAGTCAGAACAATTACACGTCCTTCCGTTAGTCACAACACATATTTATACTAAAATAATACCCACAACCCACACCGCACATCCAAAACCAACCCAACACAATACCAATATTACAAGGAACTGAAACAAGGCGAATATCTCCATGTCAGATAATGGATGTCACTGATATTTTAGGATAATTCAAGTCGATCCACCACAGCGTCGGAGAATCCAGCGCCATGACACGTCGGGAAAAGTCGAATTTCTTAGTCATAACAAAAACAAAGATGGCGTCAAGAGAAGGAAATCGATAAGACTGCTTGATCAAGTGTTTGCCAATTTTCCCTTTTAATTCCTTGCATTGATTGCCATGGCGCATGTTGCTTTGATTAAAGAGGCAGAGGAGAATTCGCAAGCACCGGGGGAACAGTTTCTTGCACCGAAGGGGATTTATGAGACAAGTTCCACCATTATGATCTCTAAGACATATCTTGTGTTCTTTTTTCTTCTTTTTTTTCCCAATCCGGCACCTAACGTTCGCGAAAATCTTGTTATTAACTGTTTTATTCACACACACACACACACAGCACACACATACATTACATATATATAATATATATATATATATATATATATATTATATATATATATATATATATATATATATTTTTTTTTTTTTTTTTTTTTTTTTTTTTTTTCAGTACGTGAGTGCGGGTATTTCCAGTTATTGTTTTTCGATTCTCCTGGAGTGACGTCAAAGCGTGTTTAATCAATTTAGATTAATCCTTTTTCAGGTTTAATCCTGTTTCTCCTTTTTCTCTTTGTCTCCTTTCCCTCTCTCTACCCTTATTCCTTTCTGTATTTTTCTATCACTATCTATATCCCCATTCCTATCTCTATCTGTGTGTCTTTATTTCATTTCTCTCTCTCTCTCTCTCTCTCTCTCTCTCTCTCTCTCTCTCTCCATCTCTCTCTCTCTCGCTCTCTCTCTCTCTCTCTCTCGTCTCTCTCTCTCTCTCCTCTCTCTCCCTCTTCTCCTCTCTCCTCTCTCTCTCTCTCCCTCTCTCTCTCTCCCTCTCTCCCTCTCTCTCTCCTCTCTTCTCCCCTCTCCCCTCCTCTTTCCTCTTCTCTCTCTCTCTTCTCTCTCTTTCCTCTTTTCTCATACTCTTTTCTCCTGTTCCTCCAGCCTTCCCCTTTTCTTCCTCTCTGAGCCAAAATAAGTCACCCCTGACAATTATCTGATCAAAACACCCTTTCAAAGTCGGACTCAAGCCACCTAAGTGTGTTGGATCTGATGAAGCGCTGAAGGGCCGCGTCATCCGGGACTTGTTGCTAATTAGAAATCGTTGATTGAGGTTTTTTAGAATTCGGTCTCGTCTTATCTCTTCTTATCTCGTCTGGAGGAGGAGGGACAGGGAGAAGAAGAGGTGGAGGAGGAGGAGGGAGAGGATCGAAGGAGAAAAAACATCAAGGGAAAGGTTTGGGAAGAGGAAACGGAGAAACAGAAAATAAAGAAAAAAAGGAGAAAACGAAGACGACAAATAAAACAACAAAAAACACATGCAAGTCATCAGTCCCCTTAAATATAATCGGAATATAATGAACAGAGAATAATGGTTTTCTCTCTGTTTATCTTCATCGTCATCTGCCCCGCGACGTTGCCAGGTCTTAATTAAGGTAATCAATTACTGGTGAATGGGCGGGCGGATTTCGGGGTAGAGAAGGGATGAGAGAGAATGAGGGAAGGGGAAATGGGAGGGAGGGAGAGGGAAAGGGGAATAAAATGAGGAACTGGGAAAACTAAAGCATAGCACATGTTTTGTTTATTTATTTGATTGTTTTTAGCAAAAGGAATAGGGAGGAAGGAAAAATAATAGAACGAAGGAGGAAGAGGAAACAGATGAATGAAGAGGAGAAAGAGAGAAAACACGAAGGAGGGAAACAAACAAACAGGCAAACAAGAAAAAAAATCTCATTATTCAAGTAATCATTTTCGTTTATAATTTTCATTCGGGCTGATTCTAATGTTATTCTTTTCTTTCTTTGCAGAATTACGACTCTGAGAATCCAAACGACAGCAACAGTAAGTATCGTAAGGTTTTGGTTTTGGTTTTGTTTTTTTTTTTTTTATTTATTTTTATTTTTTTATTTTTTATTTATATTGTTTATTTTTTTGTTTTTTTTGTTTGTTTGTTTGTTTTTTTGTTACATAGGTAAGCTAACAGGAAACAAACATTGTCGAGAGTGAAGATGATTGTAATTATAATAAGAATAATACAACATTGTTTTTGTTTTGTTTTTGTTTTCATCATTATTGCCGCCTACTTGATTACTGATACTTTTTCATGTGATAAGAGTTACGTCGAATTTTCATTATTCCTTTATTTGCTTTTTCATCGTTGTTTCTTAAATTCATGTTCACGGTAAGCGTTAATTAGCTTATGTCAGGAAAGCAACAGGTACAGAGAGATGGAAAGAGAGAAATATATAGATAGAGTGAGTGAGAGAGAGAGAGAGAGAGAAAGAGAGAGAGAGAGAGAGAGAAAGAGAAAGAGAAAGAGAAAGAGAAAGAGAAAGAGAAAGAGAGAGAGAGAGAGAGAGAGAGAGAGAGAGAGAGAGAGAGAGAAGAGAGAGAAAGAAGATAAAGAGAGAGAGGGAGAGAGAAAAAAAAAAAAAAAAGAGAAACAGAGACAGACAGACAAACAGAAACAGGTAGACAGAAGCACACCCCGAGCGAGTAAACACAGTCGCTCCGCTTCCTCCTCCCACCCTCCCCCCTACCCCCACCCGGCGGCGACGAAGGAGGCGAAGGAGGAGGCGGAGGAGGCGAGGAGGCGAGGAGGCGGAGGCGAAGGAGGAGGCGAAGGAGGCGAAGGAGGAGGGGAGAGGCGGAAGGAGGAGGCGAGGAGGCGAAGGAGAGGCGGAGGTAGAGGCTGTCAGCAGGTAATTGAGGCGCGGGCCAATTCCGCCTCGAAATGGCTTCGTGATTGCGCTCTCGCTGGGATTCGATCGCTCTCCTCTCCTCTCTCTCTCTCTCATTCTCTCTCTCTATCATTCTCTCTCTCTCTCTCTCTTTCTCTCTCTCTCTCTCTCTCTTCTCTTCATCTTCCTCCCTCTCAATCCTCTCTAATTCGCCATTCTTTCTCTCTCTTCTTTCTCTTTCCTCTTTCTCTTTCTCTCTCCTCTCCCTCTCTCGTCCCCTCTCCCTCTCTCTCCCTCTCTCTTCTGCCCCCTCTCCCCCTCTGCGCCCCCCCTCACTTCGTCTCTCCTCTCACTCCTCTCTTCTACCTCCTCCTCCTCCCCTCCCTCTCTCCGTATCTCCCCCCTCGCCCCCATCCTTGCCTTCTCTTTTCTCCTCTCTCCTCTCTCTCTTCTCTCTCTCTCTTCTCTCTCCTCCTCACACTCTCCCTTCACTCCTCCCTCTCTCTCGTCTCTCTCATCTCCGACTCTCCTCCCTCCTCTCCTCTCCTCCCATCCCTCTCCCTCTCTTCCCC
>NW_020869124.1:778255-793255 GCF_003789085.1 Penaeus vannamei | reverse complement strand
TCTGTGTAGAAGTTAGTGCGTTTTAAGGGGTCATAGGGGCACACACACAAAGGCACACGCACACGTACACACGCACACACACAAAGGCACACGCACACACATACATACACACACACACGCATATACACCACACACACACACACGCATACACATACGCAGACACACACACGTACACACACTAATACACACTTGCACATACGTACACACAAAACACACACACTCAAAATGACAGAGTGAGAGAGAGAGCGAGAGAGATACGTGGGGGAGGGGAGGGTGTAGCGAAAGGGAGGAAAAGGAGGAAAAAGTAAAAGAAAGGGAGAAAAAGGGAAAGGGGGCAGAGAGACAAACGGGCAAAGGGGCGGAGGGGCAGAGAAGCAAGGAGATAGAGAAGCAGGTGGATAGAGGGGTGAGAAAGTGAGAGTGAAGCAAGTGGGGCAGAGGAATAGGGCAAATAGTGGGATGGAGAGATGAAGAAGCAGAGGGGTAGAGGGATAGACGGATAAATGGGCAGAGGAACAGAGAGAGAGAGACGAGCAGAGGGGTAGAGAGATAGATCAGAGGAATAAAGGGATGGAGAGATAAAGTAACCGAGGGATAGACGGATAGACGGGCAGAGTAACAGAGAGAGAGGGGTAGAGGGATAGATCGAGAGATAAAGTAGAGAATAGACGGATAAATGAGCAGAGAAACCGAGAGAGAGGAGCAGAGGGTAGAGGGGGGTCGCGAGGGTACATGAGGCGAGGCGGGGCGAGTGAAAGAGGGCGGAGGGCGAGCGAGATGTAGGAATCGTGCGGGCGAGGTAGGGAGGGAAAAGGTCAGGAGGACACGTGGGGATCGGACGAAAAGGAAGAGGAGGAAGGGAGGAGAAGAAGAGAAGGAAGAGGAAGAGGGAGAAGAAGAGGAGAGAAGAGGAGAAGGAAAGAGGGAAAGAGAGGAAGAGGGGAAGAGAGGAAGAGAGGAAGAAGAGGAAGAGGGAAGAGAGGAAGAGGAAAGAGAGGAAGAAGAGGAAGAGAGGAAGAGGGGAAAAAGAGGAAGAGGAAAAGAGGAAAGGACAATGGAAGAAATGGGAGAAGGAGAACAGGAAGGAAGAGGAGAGGGAGGGGAGGAAGTAGAGAGGGAGACATAGAGAAGGAAGTAGGAGGAAGAGGTTAAAGAAATTAAAAGGAAGAAGTGGAAGAAGGGAAGGATGCCACAAAGACAAGTGAAGGTCGGGGATGGTGTACGGATAAGAGGAAGGAGGAAGGAAGTGAAAGGGGAAGAAGGATAAGCAAATCCGGCGACAGGTGGATAGAAAGGGCCGGTGAGGTCAGGAGGGCAGGTGAGAAGAGTGCCAAATAAGGGGCCAACCCTGCACCTGGTGACACTGAAGAGAATGTCGGTGTTTGCGCGGGGGGAGGGAGGGGGCTAGGAAGTGGAGGAGGGGATGTGGCTGTCATTCGGTTACCTCCCCCCTCCCCCTCCCCCCCCTGCTCGCAACAGACCCACCGTGGCGACTGCAGATTCCCCCGCCCTTATGCACGATGTCTAGAATACCTCACCTCTGGCTCCCTTCAAGTTCAGAAAATCCTCTTTCCAGACGTGTGAGAATAAGCCACCACGCTTCATCCACTCCCCTTAAATCTCCCAATCACGAGAGCTAAGAAAGCGAGTGGCGAGAGGCAGGCAAGCACGGCCGCCCCCTCCCTCCCCCTCCCCCTGACCGGGAGCGGAAAGGGACGAAAACCAGCGGGAGTGAAGCCTCGAGTTATCGATTGCTCCGAGCCCGGATTTTCACGGTCGCCTCAAGGTCACTCCGCAACGGCCTGCTTTCACGCTGTTTTTCATTATCTTCTCCCTTGGAGGATAACTGTCATGGATGGCTTTGGCGTCGCGGCCCCTGTGATCCCCGAGGGCTGAAGGGGCGCTCCGGGAGGACCAGGACGAGCCGAGGGAAAGGCTTCGACTCCCTCGCGGCGAGATTCGTTGTGCGGAGAACAATGCTGCGACGGGCTGTGTTTACGCGGGCGTGTGCGCTCTGCGATGTTCTGTTTTTTCCCTTTTGTTCGGCGTAGTGGAGATAAAGTGATTTTATTTTGGTCAAATTAAAGGCTATTTGATTGGTCTTTTGCAACTTTTATAAATTTCTTGTAAGTATAAAAACATGTTTGTTTGTGTGTGTGTGTGTGTGTGTGTGTGTGTGTGTGTGTGTGTGTGTGTGTGTGTGTGTGTGCATGTGTGTGTTTGAGGCAATGTGTATGCCAGGCGAACGTGTCTGTCTCTCATCGACGTCGCCGCCGTCTGCACGACCGCGGGCGTCGTCTGCCTCCCCTTCCCGAGCGTGTCTTTGTCCTCTGCGAGTCACTTATCTGCCTTCGCTTTTTTTTTTTTCCTGCAAGGCCGTTTTTTCTGTTGTCCTCTTTCTCTTTTCTCTCCTGTTATTCCCGGTTTGTTCATAATTGGATTTAGGACACTATTCTTGTCATTTTTTTTTTATCTTGCTTTTGTTTTCTGAATAGCAAAAGTACGTCTGAATTTTACACTTGGGTGAATCCTCATTCCCTTCTGTTTTATTTTACGTTTTGTTTATTTTTATCTTTATCAAGCAATTCATGATTTTTCTTCTGCCGTTTTTCTCTCGCTTTTCTACCCGGATCTTACCCCTTGATATATCGCTCGTTCTATAAATGTCTCATGCAAGTATAATTATGCATTCGTTATCAGCGTGATATGATCGTTCCCGCAATTAACTGACTGTCTTTCAACCATACTTGTCTCTCTTATCTGGTCGCCTTTATTTATATCTCAATTTTTATTATCTTTTAAAAATTTACCTACATATATACTGTGTTTTTGAACTTTTGTTTCATTTTCCTCTCGATGGTTATGTGTCTGTGATACACATGAAAACATTACGATAATGACGATAATGAAACGGTCTATAAGCCTTTATCAATTACGTAGTCTTTGCGATAACAAAAGGGAACTGGATCCTTTGTTTTCGAAACCCGAACAATATGTGAATCAAACTGTTCGTTATGCTTATCAGATTCGAATGTTTAATTACAATGACTGTTTTAGAGTTGTTGGGCTGAAGTGTTGTCCTGGTGAACAGTCGGGTGTTTTTGTATCCCTAGAATGATATGTAATGAAAATGGTGATAATAATGATGATGATAGTGGTGTAAATGATAACTATGGTGATGGTAATGACGCAGTTAATAATGATTGATTATGATCGTGTTGATAGAATACCAGAGGTAGGTGATCATGAAAATAACAAAAAATATGATGATGACGGTAACAATAAAGGCAGTTTATGAAAATAATGACGATAACAATTATGATGCAAATATTAATGATCACAAAAATAATGATGATTATTATTATGATGTAGGGAAAGATTTCAGTGATGATGGTGATGGTGTGATGATATTGGTGACAATGATGACTATGGTGATTATAACAGTTAATGATCACAAGAATAATGATGATGATAATTATGGTGACGGTGATTATTAATGGTGATGATGATAATTGGATATGGTAATGATAATGAATAATGATAATAAACGCAATAACAATATTAATAATCATAATTATCACCATTATCATAATCATCACCATAATAATAAAGTAATAATAAAAATAATAACAATCTGAAAGCCTATTCACACGAAAATTTCAGGCAGAGATCTTACGTAATGGCGCACTTCTGTGATAAGCAAAAAGGGGCATTATGCCACCTCGTCCTGTCTTAACTCAGAATATAAGAAAAAGACATGGCAGAATCTACCAAGACAGAAATCTACCAAGACGTGACAGAATCTACCAAGACATGACAAATCTACCAAGACATGACAGAATCTACCAAGACATGACAGAATCTACCAACACATGACAGAATCTACCAAAGACAGAATCTACCAAACATGACAACTACCAAGACATGACGGAATCTACCAAGACATGACAGAATCTACCAAGACATGATAAACTACCAAGACATGACAGAATCTACCAAGACATGACGGAATCTACCAACACATGACAAACTACCAAGACATGACAGAATCTACCAAGACATGACAGAATCTACCAATACATGACAGAATCTACCAGGGCATGACAGAATCTACCAGGACATGACAGAATCTACCAAGGCATGACAGAATCTACCAACACATGACAGAATCTGACAGAATCTACCAAGGCATGACAGAATCTACCCAGAGACATGACAGATGCAGAATCTACCACACATGATCTACCAACACATGACAGAATCTACCAACACATGACAGAATCTACCAACACATGACAGAATCTACCAACACAGACAATACCAACACATGACAGAATCTACCAACACATGACAGAATCTACCAACACATGACAGAATCTACCAACACATGACAGAATCTACATGACATGACCAACACATGACAGAATCTACCAACACATGACAGAATCTACCAACACATGACAGACATGACAGATGACAGACATGACAGAATCTACAGAATCTACCAACACGTTTACCGGAAGACCTGACAACATTTCGACCTTAGTACCACATGCAGCGAAGGTACAGGTAAGTGAGGAATGACAAAATACAATCCTCTGAGATTTTTGGGATCGACACTGACATGAGTATCAGTAGGTGAAGAGGCCCGAAGGTCATCGCAAATCCCGCGAGAAAGAAGGAAGAGGAGGAGAAGGAGAAGGAGGAGGAAAGAGATGATGGAGAGAAGAAGAAGAGAGTAAGAGGAGGAAGGAGGAGAAGAAAAATTAGAAGGAAGAGGTAGAAGAGGAAGAAAGAAAAGAAGAAGAAGAAGGAGCAGGAAGAGATGGAGGAGATGAAAAAGAAGAAGAAGGATTGAGATGGCACACTACTACAAATAAAACATATCTGCCAGAGAATCCGACAAGTAGTGTAAATACAAAAATTAGCAGATTGAGTTTGAGAGAACTGGCAAATCAAAACTCCAATATCGCCAGTGATCATTGGAGCTCTCAGATCCAGCAGTAAAAATGGGAGCGGTTATATTGAGAAAGTATCAGAAAAAAACTAAAATGGGAGAGAAAGCCCTTTGAAATGTATTTGTTTACTTTGTTCAGTACTATTTATTTCCAATGATAATGATGATGTTAATAATGATGATAGTAATGCTATTGATAATGATAATGACTATAGTAATACTACTAATAGTGATCATAATAATAATGATGATAATAACAATAATGATATTGAAAACGTTGTGATGATAACAATAATGAATATGATAGTAATAAAAGTTATAATAATAATAATAATAGTAATGATAGCAGTAATGAAAACGATAAAAGTAATATTAATGGTGATAATGATTACGATAATGATGATAATGACAATAATGATTATAATAATGATGATGGTGATGATGCTGACAAAGGTGATGGGGATGATGATGATAATGATGATAATAATGATAATGGTAATGATAATAATAATAATAATAATAATAATAATAATAATGACGATGATGATGAGGAGGATAATAACAATAGCATTAATGATGGTGATGATAATAATAATAATATTGATAATGATAATGATGATAATTATAGTAACAATGATAATAGTGACAATAATAATTCTAATGTTAATACTAATATTTATACTAATATTGATATTTGTAATGATGATAATGATAATGATAATAAAAGATATGATTATTATGATAATGATGATAGTAATGATATCGATGATATTGATCATAATGATAATTATAATAATAATAATAGCAATGATAATAACAATAATGATAATGATGATAATGATACTACTACTATTACTAATAATAATGATGATAATGATAATCAAAACGATAAAGATAACTACAGCAATGATAATAACGATAATACCTCTTATAATGGCTATGTACAAAAGATATGAACAAAGATGAATATCTTCCCAGCGCAAGGCATGTATTTGACGCGTTTCGAACATGTCTTCATCAGCAATACATGCATCAGCGAGATTACAAAACATACATATATATCAGGCGTGAGCTAAAGAACCATCTGACACCCGCGACGTGTTTCGTGTTACCTGCATAATCGTTGCCCCGACCTTGGATAATTTGAAGCTGCGGTGTTTACATTCCTCTCCGTCGTGATGCATGCAGCTTCCATCGTTTTTTTTTTCTTTTTATTTATTTTTTCATGGATCATTTTTTGCTTGCTTCCAAGTCTTGTAGGTTTCTAGTTCCTTCTACGTGTACTACTAAGGAGGTCAGCTCGATGTTCGCTGATCCTGGTGCTGAAATCCGCGGTGACCATAATAAGGTTATCGCATCTGAAACAGGGGAATCCTGTATCGCATTAAAGAACTTCTTATCTGTATTATTATATATATATATATATATATTATATATTATATATATATTATTATATTATTATATTTTATTTTTTTTTTTTTTTTTTTTTTTTTTTTACTGGATTTACTGGTTTTTATCGCGTTAGCAAAATACTCGCCTAGGAGATACTAAACCGAGATAATATTAGGAATCTTAACGGAGGTACAGGGTCGAATCTTGTTCTTGTGATTATGCTCTCCGCTTTCTTTCTAAGGATTAGAGGACACTTTCTAGAACAGTGGGTCTCAGACTGGGGATAAATACCCTGTTGGGGTAATGAAGCCGTGTCTGGGTGGTAACGGGGTCTTTCTAGAAGTAATAATTCTATTGGGGTAATGCAACGGGCAGTGTCCTCTACTTCCAAAATGCAGTAAAAGGAACAATGCTTTAACTTTTGTTTGCCCAAGGAATAGTCGTAAATTTTATACATCTTGAGTAAATCTAATTTTTTGGACACAAAATGCATTGAGAATTGAAATTTCCGACATTTTACCATCCGTGTAGCTCTGCAAAAATGAAAACAAAAGGGGGAAGAGATAATGGTGACTGACCACAAAATACCAAAACCATTGGGTCCCGATGCTTCACGAATGAGCTGCTTATGCAATCGATCTCAGCTTTTACGAATTCGGGACTGCAGATCCTCAGCGTCCCAGGAAGAAACGTAATTGGTTTCTTCCGCAAGGCATTTGTCACAATGAGTACATTAGTGATGGTTATGATGATAATCCATGATACGCTACATAAAATCCGAGTCATTTTCATTAGACAGATGATATTATAACCTCTAATGATAACAGGATGTTATGATATCCTGTCATATTGCTTAAATGCAAAATCTCGTACATAAGTCACACACAAATCACACCCACTCACCCACACGCGCTCGTACAATTGTACTCTCCCTCCTTTATTCTCTTTTTCTCTGACATACACACACAAACACACATAGACACAAACACACACACTGCTGTACACACTCTCTCCCTCTTTCCCTCTCTCTCTCTCTCTTATGAATACAGACAAACACAACCCGTTGCCTTGAAGGACCCACTCAAGATGTCCCCCTTCTAACATTTTCCCTCAAACTATACTTATTACACAGATATTAAGAAAGATAATTTCGCTTTTATCTCTCTAGTTATTCCTCAAACTTTATGTAATTGAACAATTTTCCCGGCAAATTACACTCGTCCGCCGATCTATCCACACAGCGGACTCTGTTACCCGTGAGTTCTTATAGCGAATGACGTGAATGGGAGACCGAGCTATCGAACTCTCCGCGGCCGAGGCGCTGGGGAAGCCAGGGTGCGCGCGCGTGCGTGCGTCAGGGTAAGGGCTTCTGGTCTATTTCGTTTGGGGGATTCGTTGTTCTGGGGGTTGGTTTTCATTATTGTTATTGTTGTAATTGCATTAATCATTATCATTATTGTTACTATTTTACTATTGTTACCATCATTATGTTTATCATTACTGTTATCATGACTGTCTTATTGTCACTATTACTATTATCTTCATCATCATCATCGACATCATCCTCATCCGCATCCTCAACCTCATCATTACCAATAATATCATATTACCATCATTATCAGTATTATTGTTATTATTATCACTTTCATCATTACCGTATGCTGCCAATACAATAATATTTATTGTTGGTCTTTTCATTAGTATTATAAATAATATTTTTACCATCAACGGATACAGCTAATAGTAACAACTGTAGGAAAGTATGGACGAGAAAGAACGTAAGAGGTGAATATGACGCGTTTTGATTCACTAATATCTAACGTGCAGCTGCAAGATCTTGGGTTCGCGTCCGGTCGCCCTTCTCAGCCAACTCAGCTGTGGACGAGTACTGGCATGTTGACATCAGCATTCTGGGGTCAAAGTCGGGGTGGTAAGGCACTGGCCTCCCTGCCGCGGCCTTCTACGCATTTTCCTTTAGTAACATGTCATCATCTTCCATTGGATTTAGGACCAACTTTGTATTTTGAAGTGTGTTGATGATGAAGATTTATTGTCAAAATGTGTCATATATATCTCTTGCGTTGTGATGTTATTCATTCTCATTATTACTATTGTTATTAACATCACCATCATCATGGTTTGGCCACTGTCACTACTCCAGACTAACTTCACACTTCTCTTTTGAATAAACAGTATTTCCGAACCCGTCAGTGCAACTGTGCGTAGTTAATTTACACGAAAAAAAAAAGATCAATAAGCCATGACATTTTGAACCTGCACTACTTTCCATGTCATTTCCATTCCGACAAAAAAGTTGATAAAAATCGTGATGATAGTAATTATCTCTTTCTCTGAGTTCCCCTTCCACTTCCAAAATTGGATAAATGCTGTGTTACTTATGTTGAAAAAATAGTAATATGATCTGGACAATCGGCGAGCTCTATATATATCTTCCGCTTTTACCCCAAATAAATAAAATGCAAGAAAAATGGTGGAGTGAACCGAAGGCCCATAAATGGAATTTAGTGGATGCTTTTTTGCATAACATTGCATATGCAGTACATTGGTATGACGTCAGAGAGGCGCTAAAGGTGGACGGATACCAAAGGTGTATTAGTTCATTTTTTATGTATGATCATTGTTTTTTATAGTAAGTATTACTACTAAGACCATTTTACCATTATTGTTTATGTATTTATTCCTTCTGTCTAATCATCTTTTATTTTTATTATCATTGTTATTATTATTATCATCATTTTCATAATTGTCACTATTATTGGTGGTACTATTATTTCTATCGTCATCATTCTCACTAAAATATCGATATCATTACTCTTACTGTTATTATTAATAACACACTTTTTGTCATTAGTGATATATTTATCATCAATATCATTAGCATCATCATCGCGATCTTTATTTTAACTGCGCCACGATCATTAATAACATTAATAACTCTTAACGTAATAGGAATTATCACTAAGAGACTTAACTTTACTGGAATTTAATGGATTGCCAACATGAAGTATATATAATTTGAGGTATATCTTAGGCTTTACTCTAATATATGTGGCGACAAGCATAGTGATTATGATCTCCACTATGCATTTAGAGTGTGTATTGTTATATCGCTTATATTGTGTGAGGTATGTTACAACTGCATGGTTTATCACTTTATAAGCATTTGTGCTGTGTCTGTTTGTAAATGAGAGGGGTCCAATTACTGAAACGTTAATGATTCACTAATTAGTTTTGTTTAACGGTGATGCAGATAGCATAATGAGGATAGCATTGTAGAACAAGCACATATCCACACGTTAGCATAAGCATATTATTCCTGTCATCATTACTGTTCTGTAAACTTTTAACCGAGTTCCATTCCTGAAAGAAAAATTTCACTCCATTTTCAGTGAGTTTAAAAGTTACCACTGAAAATATACATATATATATTTATACAATCATCACATTTCAAAACTTATGATATATAGTTTATTATGATCTATGCCATATTTATATCACATTTTCGACGACTTATTCAAAACATGATGATGTAATATTTTTATTATTTATATAATGATATCATATTTGTATTATTTTTAAACGCCTTTTTATGGTTCAGCGCACTACCTTAGGTTAAGTATCGAATCTCGTCCATTGTCACATCATAACTGCCCAACAGCTCTAACATAACAAAGAAAAATGTTGAATCTCCCTTGACAACAAATGAATACCTTATTTATTTGATATATACACGTTAAAAGAATGATTTTTAAAACAATAAAATAAAGTGAAAGAACAAAGTTTGTACATAGGATTTTATGAACCAGGTAAAAATACCCTTTGTCACTCTTAATAATGAAATTGAAACGAGATATTACTGTTGCTAACCTAATAACAATTACTATCAGTTCCTATTCGCTTTTGTCAGCCTTCTGGGATTATTGACAAGGAGAGAAAACAATTCGAAAACAAACGGACCTCCATTGCAGACAGGATCATGGAACAGAGGCACTTTTTTATATAAAATAAGACAACTGATTAGTTGTAAATTGCTCTCTACCTGGATCATATTACAGCATCTGGTGTAACACACTCACACATATATACTCACACTCGCACACACATATTTGTATATATATATATATATATATATATATATATATATATATAATATATATATATATATATATATATAAATATATGTATATATATATACATATATATATATAATATATGTATATATATATATGTATATGTATATGTATATATATATATATATATATATATATATATATATATATATATATATATGTATATATATGTATATATGTATATATATATATATATATATATATATATATATATATATAATTGTACACACACACACACATATATATACACATAAATATATACGAGTACATGCATACACTATATACATAGCTGGCTAAATCAATTCATATATTTTTTTCCATATGTATATAATTAATATATATATATATATATATATATATATATATATATGTATATATACATACATATATATATATTTTATTATTCAGACGAACAATAAGCCGGTCTATTTTCGTCTGAAGAAGAACTCGTGAAAAGTAACGTTTATTTCCGTATCTTATTGTAGCAGTTTCTATTATATATATATATATATATATATATATATATATATATATATATATATATATATATATATATATATATATATATATATAGACAAGTTAAACAATTAGGAACCAAGAATAATAATTTATGATTAAGATTGTTAGTTTGATTTTTAAAAAATACATCTTCACTTTCTCTTTTGCAATTCACTTATAGATGACTCAAAATATGTCTATTAATAAATGGTGATAAAAACAGATGAATAGATAAAATTCCTGCTTCCATTCACTATCATGGTCGAAAATAGCCTTACTTATTGTTCCTAAACCGCTTTTATGCGTCCTTATTTCGTCCCCAAAGATTGCAGAAAGTTTATCAAAAGCTATCTCTCAATGCAACTTCGAAATCTTTTGAAAGTGATTCATGCAATATCTGTCAACGGTGCAATAACGAAAAGAAACTAAAAATCAGTTACACGACAAAGCGAAAATGATTAAAAGGAGAGCAAGAAGTAAAAAAGGAAGATGAAGCGACTGGAAAACAGAAAGAAAAATGGGAACAATAGAAGGAGAGTTAAAAAGAAAGGAAATAATAAGAAAGAAGACAAAGAATGAGTAAACAAACATTACTTAAGAAGACGGATACACGACAAAAGGAAAAGGTTGCGAACCACAATCAGGTAAAACTTGCGAAAAAACGATTATTAAAAAAAAGAAGAAAAAAAATGTTCTTTCACAAATATTCTACACACTAGGAGCATTTTTTTCACTTATCTTAATTGTTCCAAAAGAAGAATGAGATGAATAAGAAAAGGGATAGCAGAAAAGAGAAAATGATTAAAAAGAGAACAAGAAGAAGTAGAAAAACAGTAAGAAAAATGGGAACGAAAGAAGGAGAGTGAAAAAGAAAGGAAATAATTAGAAGGAAAACATAAAGAATGAGCAAACAAACATTAATAAGACGGAGAACAATCACAATGATAAAGCAGAGGAAAGGAAAAAGGAAATTACATTCAAAGAAGAGGAAAAGTGGGATAAAATGTGTCTCGTTCATCAAATATATAATTGGTTTTTATTCCTATATGTTAATTCAACTCTATTATATGTTAATGCTAAAATTTACTTACATTACTCGGCAGTATATTCTGTTCAGCATTGGCCCAATAATATTGTCTTATGATAATCATTAACGTTAGATTTAGTGTTATTGATATTAATGTTGATGATGTTGTGTAGTTATGATAATGATGATGATGATATTAATGATGATGATGATGATAGTATTAATGATGATAATGATGATAATGCTTGTAATGATATTGATTATTATGATGATAATCATAATGAAATATTGAATATAATGAAAATAATAATATTGATGATAATCATTATTATCATTATTTGTATCATTATCATAGTTATTATTATGATGATCATCATTAATAGTTTTACCTATTTATTATTATTATAATCATCATTATCATCAATATCATCGCCATCATCATCATCATCATTATCATCACCATCATCATTATCATCATCATCATCATCATCATCATCACCATCACCATCAAATTTATTATCACTATTATCATCACCCGATTTTTTCTGCCACTCCTCTCCTGCTCTTTTCCTTCCCATCTGTTTATCATCTCTCCCATATTTCCCTCCCTTCACATTTATCCACATTATCCTATATCCTCTCTTCGTCTCCCTCCTCCTGTCCCTCACGGAAACTCAATATTTCTCTCTTCATTTTTCTTCGTATTTTTTTTTCAGCGAAGTTCTAAACTCTTATCATTCCTGTTGTTGATATACTGCAATTTCCTGCAACACCGCGTCTCTGTTGCATTTCTCTCTCCTTTTAAATCCTTTTTCTTGTGGTTTTTTATTCGTATTTAAGGTAAGAAAAGATCATTTTCATGGAGGATTTTCTTTATTTTGTTATTGTTACTATTGTTCTTGTTTTGTTGTTGTTGTTGTTGTAAGTGTTGTTTTTGTCATTGTTATTATTATTATCATTATTACTATTGCTATTATTATCACTGTTGTTATTATTATAAATAGTATTTTCATTGTCATTATTATTATCTTTGCCATTATTATTATTATCATTATTGTTGTTGTTGTTACTATTATTATTGCTATCATTATTATTATCATTATTATTCTTATTAGTATTATCATTATTATTATTATTATTATTATTATTGTCATTACTATTATTATTATTATTATTATTATTATTATTATTGCTGTTGCTGTTTTGGTGTTGTTCTTATCAATATTACTAAAATGATAATGATGATAATGATAATAATGATGTTAATGGTAATATTTGTTGTCATTTTTATTAATGTCATTATTGTTATTATCATTATCGTTTCTATTATCAAATTATGCTGATCTAATTTCTCAATTTTCAAGAAGGATATTCTCATTTATGTGATTTTGTATTTTATTCCGTCAAGACCTTTTCCAAATTCATAAATCAAAATTTGAAGGTCTGAATCTTTGCACTTGTTCTAATTCTAAACCTCCCGCGTTGATTTTGATCTTTGATACACCTTTGACCACACTGCCTTGGTTATTTGCAATCTCATGTCATTGCACGCGTCTTGCAAGCCTCATTTGCATCTTCTGGTGTTTTATTTCTGCTCATCTTTAACTACGAATGTTTGTTACATTCTGTTTGCTTTTTTCTCTCCGTGTATTTATATCCCTCTTTTAACATTTATGTGTTTCTTTAGTTGTTCTTTCCGTGAAGAAATTAGTGAGACAAATAGAAATCTATGTCTTACACTTTGAAAATCTACATCTGTTTCATTTCTTCCTGTGCGTAAAGGCGCTGCTGGTAAAAAAAGAAAAAAGTTTTCTACATTCTACTTTTCTACATCCTTCTTTCAATATTTCAGAAAGTCATTCACGGGTTATTTGACAGGCAATAAGTACCCATTTTATTTTACTGTTCTTATCATTAATGCTTTTATCATCATGTGTTATCATTTCATTACCATCATTATCACTGTTATTATTTTATTACTGTTACCATTATCATCATTATCATTAACATTATCATCATCATCATCATCATCATCATCATCATTATTGTCATAATTATTATCATTATCATTGTTTTTTATGATGATAGAATATATTATTATCATTGTTATTATTTGCATCATTACTATTTTATTATCATTATCTTTATTATTATTATCATTATTATGATTATGATTATTATTATTATCATCATTATTAATTATAATATTGATTATTATCGTTATTATTATTATTTTTTATTATTATTATTATTACTATTATTATTATTATAATATCATTGCCATGATTGTTCTTATAATCATCATTGTAAGTACTATAATCCTTATCATGATTAATGTTATCATTATTACTCCATTATCATTATTACTACCATCATCATCATTATTGTTATTATTGATATTATTTTTTATAGTTATTCACTTATGTTGTTATTATCATCATGATTATCATCATAAATATCATTATAATAAATAACATTATCATCAGCATTACCATTAGTAATATTATCATTATCATCATTATTGTCATTGTAATTACTATATTCATTGATATTATTATTTTCATGATTTATACCATTATTATGATGATAATAATGATAATAACAAAAATGATATTAAAAGTGATTATTATCATTACTATTGTCGTTGTTGTTGTTATTATTGTTATTGTTTATATTATTATAATCGTTATTTCCATTATCAATATTATCATAATTATTATCATCATCATTATCATTATCATTATCATAATTTTTCGTTATTTTTACAATTATAATCATAAAATGATTATAATCATATTCACTTTATCTTTGACCTATGACATAAGAATTACTACCCTGTGTTCTTCACTTACTTACCTGTGACTTAAAAGACTTACTATCCTGTGTTCTTCACTTACTTACCTGTGTTGTTCAGGCATTTTAGAGAGATGTTTTTTATGCTTTCCATTTCGTTTTACTTCTATTATTATCATTAT
>NW_020869124.1:763255-765755 GCF_003789085.1 Penaeus vannamei | reverse complement strand
GCACAGGACTGTCACAATATTGTGTTAGATAAATTAATTGTTGATTGCTTATGTCTATTCATTTCTTGTAAAGGAGAAGCGAGATTAATTACATAATTTTCTGTTGTATAAATATGAGTACCGGAGTATCATAATGAAATTCTGTAATATGTCATGTGTCACAACATATTCTGCTTACATAACTATTGATGTGGAAGTACGAGATGACATGCAAGTCAGGGCAGACCGCTCACTGTGTGGGTGTCCCAGGCTTATGGAATTCTGTTTGATGTAGGGGCAGTTAGAGGTACGATTCACGTCCATCGCTCTTGCATTACCCTACACACGCGCCCATGTGTATGTATGTGCATGTTCGTCCGTATGTACATGTATGTATATATATATATATATATATATATATTATATATATATATATATATATATATATATATATATATATATATATATATATATATATTATATATATATATATATATATATATATATATATATATATATATATATGTATATATAATATATATATATATATATATATATATATATATATATATATATATATATATATATATATGTGTGTGTGTATGTGTGTGTGTGTGTATGTGTGTTGTGTGTGTGTGTGTGTGTGGTGTGTGTGTGTGTGTGTGTGTGTGTGTGTATGTATGTATATCCTCTACTTTATGGTTCACTCTCCTCTTCCTTGTTTCCATCTCTACTTTACTCATTCTGCCTCTTTTCCCCCCTCCCCCTCCATCTCTATATCCCTACATTCTTCTTATCTCTCCTTCTCTCCTGCCTCTTTCTTAATCCATCTCTCTCACTTTCCTCCCTCCTTCCTCCTCTCTCCTCCTCCTCTCTTCTCTTCCTTCCTTCCCTCCCTTTCGCCCCTCCTCCCTTCTCTCCTTCACACTCTCCACCTTCTTTTCTCTCCCTCCCACTCTCCCTCCTCTTCACCCTCCCTTATTCCCTCCTCTCTCCCTTCCTCCCTTCCTCCGCAAGACGAGAGTGCTGCGGCGGAAATTTTCGTGAAGCACAAAGACGCTGGAGAAGATTGTACCTGTTGCGTTAGTAACCTTCCTTTCAGTTTGTAACTCTCCTTCAGTCACTCGGCGGGTACGCTCGGCTCCTCCCTTCTCCTCACTCTCTCTCTCTTTCTCTTCTCTCTCTCTCTCTTATCTATCTATCTCAGTCTTCTTCTGTCTCAATCTCTTTCTCTCTGATCTCGATTTCCTTCCTCTGGACTATGTCCTGTGTTCTCTCTCTCTTTCTATATGTATCCTGCTTTCCCTTTCCCTCTCTCTGCTGAAATGTATTATACGCTCAGTTTAATGTTGCACTCTTTTTTTGCTCTATACAACGCCGCGGAAAAGTAATCGGTGTTCTCTCTTCTCTCTCTCCCTGCTCATTCTTCTCACGTCGCTCTCTCCTTCGTCTCTCCTCTCTCTCTCGTTCGTACTCTCCTGCTTCTCTCTCTCTCTCTCTCTCTGTCTCTACATCTGCGACAACTACACCATTCCTCCATCGACCTTCTTGTACTATGTCTTATCCCCCCCATCTCTCTCTCCTTCCCCCCTTCGCTTAGGGTGGAGAGAGCGAGTAAAGAGAGCAGGGGAAGGGGCAGCGGGAGTAGGAACCAGGGAGGAAGGAAGGGCCGAAAGGAATGGGGCCCGGGGAAGAAGGAGGGAGGGAGGAAGGAAGGGCTTGGGGAGGAAGAAAGGGCCCGGGGAGAAGGGAGGGTCCGGGGACGCAGGGGACCCGAGGAAGGACCCGGGAGGCAGGAGGACCGAGGACCGGGGAGGCAGGAGGACCCGAGGGAAGGGGGCCCGGGGACGAAGGAAGGGCCCGCGCGAGGGGGCCGGGGAGGACGAGGGACGCCGCGGATCGATACGCCAACACGTGACTGTAAGAGTTGGCGTCACATAACGGTCTTGCGAGATGACTGGGGTCGGCGAGGGAGGAGCAGAGAGGCATCGGACGTGGGTGGGAGACGCTGCTCCGTGGCGGGGATAACATACCATTAGGCGGCTGCGTAGTTGGCAGCCCTTTCGCGGCTGCTGCTGCCAGGGCTCGTGTCGCTGTTTAGATTTCGTTATTATTTGTGGTTAATATAAACTCTGGCTCATAAATAACGTATCCATAATTCGAAATTCCTCAGCGCCGTTTCTCACCTCAGTCCTACGTCGTTGCACATGTGAGGCTTCCGCGCCCATCGCAACATAAACATTGTCTGGCGACGCGGCACTCACAGGGTTTCGCACATTTCTAAAAAGAAAATAGAGACGCTCTCCTCCTGAAAAGTAGACTCAGATATACTTCAGACATCTTCATTTCCTCGCCTGAAAACTCGCCTGCACGCGCGGGGCCGAGGCGCGATGAATAAAGCATCCGAGACGTCGAATTAGCGAATCATTCCGAATTCCGCTCCATTGGACGTCCTCCGCTGGGTCGCCCTGCCTCGCCCTCGCCTTTCAGACACACACACACACACATATATATATATATA
>NW_020869124.1:758255-760755 GCF_003789085.1 Penaeus vannamei | reverse complement strand
TTACCAATATTGTAATTATCAATAGTATCATTATCATCATTGTTATTATCTTATTAATTCTCTCTCTCTCTCTCTCTCTCTCTCTCTCTCTCTCTCTCTCTCTCTCTCTCTCTCTCTCTCTCTCTCTCTCTCTCTCTCTCTCTCTCTCTCTCTCTATTCCCTCCCCCTCTCTCTCTTCTCTCTTTCTTTCTCTTTCTTTTTCTTTTTACAGTGTCTGAGCAACCTTAATCCCCTGACTTGAATGAGGGACGGAGTCAATGAATTACTCTATGAAAGGGAGTCAAACTACAATCTCCAGCGAAGTGATATGATTATTAGTAACAGTCGAAAGGACGCGACATTGCAACACTGAAGAAGCGGATATCATAACAAAATAAAACTATGGGAAATATGAAACATTCTGGCGGATATCATAACAAAATAAACTATGAAAATATGAAACATTCTGAAGGAGCGGATATCATAACAAAATAAAACGAGAAATATGAAACATTCTGAATGAGCGGATATCATAACAAAATAAAACAATATGAAACAAATGAGCGGATATCATAACAACTATATGAAACATTCTGAAGGAGCGGATATCATAACAAAATAAAACTATGGGAAATATGAAACATTCTGAAGGAGCGGATATCATAGCAAAATAAAACTATGAGAAGTATGAAGCCCTTAAGAGCGCAGGAATAATTTACGAACATTTGGACCTCGCCATGTCGCTCTCCATCCATGAAAGGCGTCGAGTAAAAATGTATGAATAGTATATGTGAAGGAAAAAGAAGAAGAAGAAAAAAATGAAGGAGAAATGAGGAGGGAAGTGGAAAAGTGGGGAAGGGGAGGAGGAGAAGGGGCAGGATAGAGGATGGAGAGTGGAGGAGGAAGGACATGGAGGAAGAGGAGACAGGGCGATGGGTGGAGACGGAGAACGGAGAGTAAACAAAGGGAGAGACGGTGGAGAAGGAGAAGGGAGAGTAAACAAAGGGAGAGAGGATGGAGAAGGAGAAGGGAGAGTAAACAAAGGGAGAGAGGGTGAAGAAGGAGAAGGGAGGGTAAACAAAGGGAGAGAGGGTGGAGAAGGAGAAGGGAGAGAGGATGGAGAAGGAGAAGGGAGAGTAAACAAAGGGAGAGAGGGTGGAGAAGGAGAAGGGAGGGTAAACGGAGAAGAAGGAGAAGGGAGAGTAAACAAAGGGAGAGTAAAGGAGAAGGAGAGAAATAAAGGGAGGGAGGATGGAGAAGGAGAAGGGAGAGTAAACAAAGGGAGAGAGGGGGGAGAAGGAGAAGGGAGAATAAACAAAGGGAGAGAGGGTGGAGGAGGGGGACTATTAAAAGGGAGGATGGCGGATGGAGGAGGAGTACTACTAGAAAAGAGAATCGAAGAGGGGATGAAAGAGAAGAGAAGAGAAGTAAGAGAAGATAGAATAAAGAGGAGAAGGAATAATAAAAGCAAGGAGGGGAGAGGAAGAGAGGGAGCGCTAGTAAAAAAGAAAATGGAAGAAGAATGGGATGGGAGGAGAGAATGGCGAGGACGAGAGAAAATAAAGAAAACTAATAAAGGACGGATGAACGCAAATACAGCGATACATCTGAGGCGTTCCCGCTGCGATACACATTTCACCTCGCTCCTTGTCGTGTTCGGAGCGCTTCGAATTTCCTTATGCGTTTCAGAACGAGGAAAATCCTTTTTCTTCTTTTCTTCGCTCTTCCTCCTCGAAGGAAATAAAAAAGAAAGTGGGGAAAATAAATGAAGGAATAGGAGGAACATAGAAGAAAGATATCAGAGCAAAATCACATCCTGAATCCGTCCCGAAAAAGGAATGGAAAATGAAAAGGAAAAGCATTAGTTGATGGGATCGCTCTCCCCGCACCGTCCTTTTGGCACTCCGGGAAAGGTCATGGTATGGTGGCAAACGGACTCTTTTCTCCCCCCCCCCCCTCTCTCTCTCTCTCTCTTCTCTCTCTCTCTCTCTCTCTCTCTCTCTCTCTCTCTCTCTCTCTCTCTCTCTCTCTCTCTCTCTCTCTCTCTCTCTCTCCTCCCTCCGGCCCCTTCTCTCTCTCTTTTAAAGGCGATGTTTAGTGCTCGGAGCTTAAGGAAAGCGCTGTACGTTGACTGGGGACAAGAGGTCAAATGTGGCGGGAAGAGCAAGGGGAAAAGAAAGAGAGAGAAGGGGAGGGAAGAGTGAGTGAGAGAGAGAGAGAGAGAGAGAGAGAGAGAGATAGATAGATAGATAGATAGAGAGAGAGAGAGAGAGAGACAAAGTTAAAAAGACACTAAACCTCAGAAAGAAAAGAAAACCAAACACGAAAGTCACACACACAGACAAAGAAAGACAAAACGAACAACGTCAATCCACAAGGGAAATAACACACAAACGCAGATAAAGACACACACACACACACAGAAATGCGAAGGTAGAAAGAGGAGACGAGTCAGACACATCGAGATAGCCGTATCTTCGCCTCCTTCCTCGAAAGGCCGCGGGCGAAAGTGACAGATCAT
>NW_020869124.1:733255-735755 GCF_003789085.1 Penaeus vannamei | reverse complement strand
GCTGCTTTCCTATGCTCTTTTTCTCTGGGTCCCTCTCTCTTGCTTACTTTCTACCTCTTCTCTCTCTCTCTCTTTCTTACATTCTTCCTCCTACCCCTCTCTCTCTCTCTATCTCACACACACACACAGATATAAACATACATATGCGTTTTTTCTCCCTCTCTCTTTCACTCTATCTTTCTACCTCCCCCCCCTCTCTCTCTCTTCTTTTCCTCTTTCATTCATTCCCCGTTTTCCCTCTCTCTTATCGAGTTATTTGTAGGTCATCAAATTAACATCTAAATATGCACCAAGTCGACACGATCATGGGTCATTTCCGGTTGTAAATGAATGCCATGAAAGATTTCCTACTTAAAGAAAAAAATGATAATGGAAATACATATGGTGAAAAATAATTCACTTGTCTATGGAATATTCGTTTAGCTTTTAATGCCTTAGAGAAGGTGTCTGCGTCTGTGGTTGTCTATACATTCTTTGTCTTGTGTTTTGTGCTTTTAATTAATGTTTCTTTTAAATTTATATATCATATTTTCTTATTTTCTTCCAATGGCCTTCGAGCTGCAGACTGATGATTTATGATCGGGTCTGCATTTTATCTGAGAACTTTGAAGTTCTTTTTGATCTCATAATATGGGCTTTTATATGTTTCCTGTTTCTCAATTTTCTCCTTTGAGTTATATCTGCACAAAAATTGACTCAAGTACAATCACAAACTATCAAACACAAGGGTAAAATAACAGGCACAAATAAAAATACAAAAAGACACATACATATGCACAAATAACTTACACACAAACAAATGCAAACAAACAAAGCTATCACAGATTAGTCGTAAAAGCATCTAATGTACAATGGTATTCAAGTCCCATTATTTAAGCAATGAGTTGTCCTCAAAATCCTTGACAGATATACTTCAACGGTAAAAAAGACTCCACATAATAACACCATAATAATGATCATCGTTCCATCGATTCATCTCTTTTCTCTCTCTTCTCCGAAACGGAATTCAAAAGTATTATCTAACAACAAACAGTCACCAGGGAATTCTTAGAAGCCAGATTTCTTGGCAAGAGATGCAGCTTATAAACAAAGCTCCCTTCTTTAACATTCTGTCAGTGTCACGTGGTCATTCTTTCGTCTAGACATGTCAACAGGGAAGAGTTTGCCTTTTTGTTGTCGACGGCTTAAGGACGGTTTATTAATGGCTTCATTTGTTATAATTGCTGTGGCGCTTTGGTTGGGGTTGTTCACGATGCGAAGAAAGTGAGAATTTGTTCTAAGACTTTGCGGAATGACTTTTCTTTGTTGTGATCTTTATTATCATTTTCTTTATTTTTATTGTTGTTATGCTCATTACTAACATTATTAGTAGGCAGTGGTGCTCACAATGATCAGTGTAATGATAATGATAGCAATGGTGAAAATAAAAGCATTAGTGATAATGATGATTACAATAACAATTATAATTAATGATAACTAATAGCAGTAGTTACTTATCTTTGTTACCTATCATTATTATTATTATCATAATTATTACTAATGTTATCGTTATCATTTGTTTTATAAATACCATCATTACTGCCAGCTTAATGGTTATTATTACTATTATTGTTATTAATGTATGTGTTAACCTCAAAGCTGCGTGCTTGAGTATTCCATTTTCTTTTATATATTTCTGTATAATTATCTGTAATTTTCATTAAATTTTTCTTTTATTTCATTATCAGCTTTTCAATCATTAATATTTCACCACAATATTATCATGTTATA
Source organism: Penaeus vannamei (assembly GCF_003789085.1). Lineage (NCBI taxonomy): Eukaryota > Metazoa > Arthropoda > Malacostraca > Decapoda > Penaeidae > Penaeus > Penaeus vannamei. Next base: position 733,985 of record NW_020869124.1, on the reverse strand, counting down.
AATGTTCTATTTTCTTCATTGCTAATATTACTAAACAATATATATATTTTTTTAAGTCACTCAGTATTGCATATTTCTCCTTTCTTACATAGGAACTCCTCAGTAATTTTGAATATATATTTGCAAGGTTAAGATTAATCCTCGACAAGGTTGATATTAGTCGTCGGTGAGGTCTATCGGTTATTAATTTTGGTCTCGTCTAGGTTACACGGAAAAGCTAATATATCAGTGATCAGTATTAATTATAATTGCCAGATTTACCTTAATGTGACGTCATTGTTTCATGGCTCTACACATCGTCTGCAGTGCGCCTGTCAGTTACGGACCATATTTATATAAATGATTAATTCCTGTTACGCCGTCTATCGTAAGTCAAGATCATAAGTAGAACGTATTTAAGTACGTTATACAATTATTTATACAGACTGACATGACCACGGACATGCTATATAACAGAAAAAGTTTATTTCATCGGTATATTTCACTCGGTAAATACTGTGAATGAATTTCGATTGATTTCATATTTGCACATACCTCCCTGTGATTTTACATTAAAGGTAAAGTATAGGCATGAATGTGCATTATGGATGTTCTTATGAAAAAGTTAATCCGTTTATCTAAATGAATGAATAGCATTTATTCACCATAGATGAATATTTAATCGAATGATTGTAAACGGACATGGCTGACAGATGCTTCTAGAATGGAAAGAAACAACAAAATGCGCAGC
>NW_020869124.1:723255-725755 GCF_003789085.1 Penaeus vannamei | reverse complement strand
ACAAATGACAGATAGAAAGACAGATGGTAGATAGATCGATAGATAGATAGAGAGATAAATAGATAGATGAATAGATGTTCCTATTACAGATAGATAAATAAAAACAAATGGTAGATAGATAGATCGATAGATAGATCAATAAAGAGATAAATAGATAGATGAATAGATGTTCCTACTACAGATAGATAAATAAAGACAAATGGTAGATAGATAGATCGATAGATAGATAATAAAGAGATAAATAGATAGATGAATAGATGTTCGTATTACAGATAGATAAATAAAGACAAATGGTATAGATAGATCGATAGATAGATCAATAAAGAGATAAATAGATAGATGATAGAGATTACAGATAGATAAATAAAGACAAATGGTAGACTAGATAGATAGATAATAAAGGATAAATAGATAGATGAATAGATGTTCCTATTACAGATAGCTAAATAAAGACAAATGGTAGATAGATAGATCGATAGATAGATAAAGAGATAAATAGATAGATGAATAGATGTTCGTATTACAGATAGATAAATAAAGACAGATGGTAGATAGATAGATCGATAGATAGATAAATAAAGAGATAAATAGATAGATGAATAGATGTTCGTATTACAATAGATAAATAAAGACAAATGGTAGATAGATACATAGATAAATAAAGAGATAAATAGAAAGATGAATAGATAGATAGAGAGATAAATAGATAGATGAATAGATGTTCGTATTACAGATAGATAAATAAAGACAGATGGTAGATAGATAGATCGATAGATAGATAAATAAAGAGATAAATAGTTAGATGAATAGATGTTCGTGTTACAGTTCCCGTTCCGTCCACGCGCGAGACGAGCATCTTAAGAAACTTCAAGAGCACTCCTTGAGGCGACGCTCCTCCACATCCGGTTTACGTTCCTTTGTTTGTTTTTTTCTTCTTTTTTTCTTCCTCTTCTTCTTTTTTTTTTCTTCCTCTTCTTTTTTTTCCTTGATATATCAAAGGAATCAGCAAGCACAGGCGTGGCTAAGGAGGGCGGGGTGCAAGGAGGCTTTTAGGAATGAGGGGGGGGGGGATAAGGGGAAAGGGGTGGATGGGGGGTGAAGGGAGGAGGAGAGGGTGGGTTGGGGTGTGGGTTGAGGGTGGAGGGAGGACGGAGGGTGGGTTGGGTGAGGGGGAAGGAGGGAGGGTGGATTGTTGGTGAGGGGGAAGGAGGGAGGGTGGGTTGGGATGAGGGGGAAGGAGGGAGGGGATAAGGGAGGAAAGAGTAGGTGGGAGGGCAAGGGGAAGGAGGCCGTGGGGAATAAAAGGTAAGGGTGGGGAGGGGATAGTGGAGGCAAGGATAGGCAGAGGGGTAAGGGCGAAGGGAGTCAGGACAGGGGCGAGAGGAGAGATGGAGAGAGAGGACATGAAAAATGCAGATGGAGGAAAAAGACCCAAAAAATATAAGATCGAAATATTAATTTAATTCCATGATTGGTAGTTCATTATCGAAAAAAAGTTCTTCATATTCCTTCGAGTGCTGATGACCCTGATGGTGAGTTCATATCCCTTAGGATTGTAGGTTAGGATAGGCAGAAGGGGGGGGGGTAAGTAGAAGTATGAGATTGTGTGCTGTTAAGACAAGAGGGAAGGAGGAAGAAAAAAACACACAGTCACACACACACACACACACACACACACACACACACACACACACACACACACACACACACACACACACACACACACACATATATATATAGATATATATATGTATATATATATATATATATATATATATATATATATATATATATATATATATATGTGTGTGTGTGTGTGTGTGTGTGTGTGTGTGTGTGTGTGTGTGTGTGTGTGTGTGTGTGTGTGTGGTGTGTGTGTGTGTGTGTGTGTGTGTGTGTGTGTGTGTGTGTGTGTGTGTGTGTGTGTGTGTGTGTGTATGTATAATAATGAGAGATGGGGAAGGGAGAGAGAGAGAGAGAGAGAGAGGGAGAGAGAGAGAGAGAGAGAGAGGAGAGAGAGAGAGAGAGAGAGAGAGAGAGAGAGAGAAGAGAGAGAGAGAGAGAGAGAGAGAGAGAGAGAAGAGAGAGAGAGAGCAGAAAGAGAGAGACAGAGACAGACAGAGAGACAGAGAGAGAGAGAACACCAAAGTTTAAATATAGCTTTATCCATGATGTCCTTTAAGCTTGTATTGCAAAAGGCAACATTTATTCATACTTTAACACCATATATTTTAATCCAAGTAGATTGGAACGCTGTTTTAGTTACAATAACATTTTATCGGCCATTACGAAATTCATTTTGCAAAAATATCATCCAATGCTTTTATCCTCTTTTTCTCTCGTCTCCGGCTTCACCTGACCTCCCTTCCATCCACCCTTTCATGCACCATCGTATGGCTAAAGGGATCCTGGAAAAACAAAGGCCATATGTTTGATGTACCAAGGGAGCTTGGAACAAAAGAGAATACAGATCGCATTGAAAAAAATGCTAATCGTATTG
>NW_020869124.1:685755-700755 GCF_003789085.1 Penaeus vannamei | reverse complement strand
AATTCTAAGACGTGTATTTGATTATGGTGTATGTTTTTGATATCGGATGACAGTATATCGTATTACTTCTCTCGTCGAAAATTATTTTTCTTATATAATTTGGTTTTAATTGCATGGAGATTTTCTGCAATATTTTGGCTTCTTCGTTTTGCTCATCTTTCTCGAATCATGATTACCATTTTCATTATAAAATTATTATTGATCTACTTATCTCGTAACTTATAGTCATTATCATCCCTCTATATGTGTTTGTCAGATTAATCCACATAAGAAGAATGTGTTAATACTTTCCTTTATTATGTTGGTGTTAATCGTTATCAGTCATAGTAAGCATTGCAATTGTAGGAAGGGTATGAATGAGAATGAATATCTACACAATATCAGAGTTGTATTTGACCGATTTTGAATATATCTTCGTCAGAAATACATATTCGAGACCGGTCTAAATACATCTCTTGTTTTGTGAATATGTTCACTCTCATACATACCTTTTCCACAATTATCAAAATCTGTCAACATGAATACGGTTCAGTCATTAGAATATCGCGAGACGGACATCAATACAGTTCTGATTATTGTTGTGAACATTACCGCCAGTCTTCACGATAAACAACACTATTTGGCGCCATTATAATTGCCTTCGTAGTGGACATACTCATGGTTCGAATTATAATGCGAAACCCAAATAGCATACTCACATTCACGCTTACATACGAACATACTCACCTTCATCATTATCGTCGTTATCGCTACCTTCCACAAAAATTCCATTAGCATCTATTCACCGTGCATTATCATGACAAGGAGACTGGAAGGACGTTTGCAAACAGGAAAGGAATAAAAGAAAGAGAGAGAGTGGAAAGGAGGGATAAAACTGAGTGTGAAAACAGACGCAAGAAAAAGTGCAAGAGCTTTGCAACGGAACGGTAGAAAGGGTATGTGACCAGTTGATGGAGGTATGAGGATGAAAAACGCGGTGGGCAGCATGTTAGAGGGAGGAGAAGGAAAATGAGAAAGAGAAAGCGAAGGAGAAAGAGGAGAAGGAGGGAGAGGAAGGCGATGGCGAAGAAGAGGAAGAGGAATAAAGAGAAAGAAAAAGCGAAGGAGAAAGAGGAGAAGAAGACTAAGGGAAAGGAAGGTGATGGAAGAAGAAAGAGAGAGAGAGAAAGCGAAGGAGAAAGAGAAGAAGAAGAAAAGGGAAAAGGAAGGCGATAGAAGAAAAAACGAAAGAAAACGAAGGAAAAAGAAGAAGAGAAGGAGGGGGAGGAAGGCGATGGCAAAGAAGAGGAAGAAGCAAACGAAAAGAGAAGACGAGGAAGGGTAAAAGAAAAGAAGAAATGAATGAGAAGAGGATACGGGAGACAAGAAACAACGGAGGAGAGATATGCGAAAAAGAAAAAAGGTGCAAAAGGAAGACGATTCATATCAGCAGACAAGATAAGAAAAATGACAAAAGGAATATTTCAAGATGGAAAGAAGAGAAGGAAATGTAGGTAGCCAAAAGAAAGGGAGAGAATAGGTGTTAGCCGACGATAAAAAGACGATCGCCAAAGAAAGGGGAGGAGGAGGAGGAGGAGAGGGGGTAAAGGGGAGGGAGAAGGAAAGGAAGGTGAGAAACGGAAAGGGTTAGAACAGAAGTAACGTTCATGCTGGTCTCTCCACAGGGAGGGTTGGGGAATGGAGGGGGGGGACGGAAGGGAGGAAGGGAAGGAGCGTGGGACGGAGGGAGGGAGGGAGGGAGGGGGGAGGGAGGAGGGAGGAGGGGAGGGAGGGGAGAGGGAGGAGGGAGGAGGGAGGGAGGGATAGAGAGAGAGAGGGATAGAGAGAGAGAGGGATAGAGAGAAGAGAGAGAGAGAGAGAGAGAGAGAGAGAGAGAGAGAGAGAGAGAGAGAGAGAGAGAGAGAGAGAGAGGAGAGAGAGAGGGGAGGGGGGAGAAAGATGGAAGGTGAGAGAGAGAGAGAAAGAGAGAGAGAGAGAGAGAGAGAGAGAGAGAGAGAGAGAGAGAGAGAGAGAGAGAGAGAGAGAGAGAGAGAGAGAGAGAGAGAGAGAGAGAGAGAAGAGAGGAGAGGGGGAGAAAGATAGGGGGAGGTGAGAGAGAGAGAGAGAGAGAGAGAGAGAGAGAGAGAGAGAGAGAGAGAGAGGAGAGAGAGAGAGAGAGAGAGAGAGAGAGAGAGAGAAGAGAGAGGAGAAAGATAGGGGGAGGTGAGAGGGGGATAGGGGAGGAGAGAGGGAGAGGAAAGGATTGAGGGGGTTCTTATTCATCCCAAGGTAAAGCTGTCAGTCTCGGATGTGGTAGCGATTCCCTTCTTCCCCAAAAGCCATGAACTCGACGATTCCATCAAGGGGGCAACGCGAAGGATTTCCAAGATTAAGATCCTTCTTCAAGACGCCCGCTCTCATTGTTATCTGTTATGCTCCCGTGCCGTGTCCACGCCGCCCGCTTTCAACGCCGTCTTGGCCAGACCTCTTCCGTCACTGATTTGGGGGGAGGGGGAGTGGGGGGGGGACTTTTGGATTACTATTTGAGAAGCGTTGAAGTTACCGCGGGGTTGTCTGAGTCGTTTGAGATTTGCTATTTGTTGTTGTTTTTTTCTTTCCCGTCGTAACATAGGCTTATAAGTAAGTAAATCTTATGTATATATATTCCAGCACAAGAGGAAAACGAAGAGGAAAATATAAACAAATCACTAAATTATACGTCTGAATGACACATAATCACAAATGCAAATGTTTGTCATAATTTGTCTTGGACTCAGGAGCAACATCCTACCACTTATATGTTATGGTTCATTTCTTATTGACTTTTTCTGCTACGAGAGATTGCCATTATGAGCGAGTGTCTTCCGTCGGTCAGTCTGTGAATCACTGCGTTTTGTCATAACCTTTGTACAGGGACCAGTCGATTGCACTTTCTCTTTCGTTCGCCCCTTCGCCCTTTGGACATGTGTATACCAATGAACTAGAAAAGTGGTGGAAAACACAGATGGCATGATGTTACGCAATAATAGCGTGCGGTAATGAATGGTAACTCTAAGCCGAAGTCATGGTAGCCGAGCATTAGGAGACGAGGACACAAGCGGGGTCAGTTGGAGATCACATCTACCCGGCGGCCAGGCGGCCATGTTTACTAGACAGTGGAGACGCCTAGCGCCCGCCACCGGAACCACTCACTTCCAACCATTCCCGAACTGTGCCATCTTTCCTCGTCGTCTCCTTTCGAGATAGTGGAAGAAAATTCATATGAGCTACCATGAATTACGACTGTCCCAGAGAACAGAAAAAAGGTGAAATTGGTAGTTGAAAGAGGGTGACAGGTGCGTGGTCGTACCTCTGGCAGCTCGGCGCTGAACTTGACTAAGGGAGTCCGAGAGACTTACCTCCGTCGCTGGCTCTGGACGGATCCGTGTACATGTAGACGTTATTGCAGGAAATTCCGTGTGTGCGTGTGTTTGTGTACACTGTTTGAGGGTGTGAACATTGCTCTGGCGACCCGGCAGTTCTTCCCAGTGGCTTGTCAGGATTAGTAAGAGTGTGTGTGTCGCATAAGAAGATGTTTGTTAAGGAATACGCTCACAAAACTGCACAGGTAAGCTACCCTATGGAGTCAGTCTGAGGCCTTCTCCACCCGCCTCCTCTCACTAATGTAGGGTTGGGTTATGCCACCTTACACTTTACTCAGGGCAGGGGACATACGCAGAGGAGTGTTAGGGTGTTCTTCGGTTCCCACCGTGACTCCTCGGACGTTATATCACGGCCAACGGGAGTGGTGTTCTCAAAATAACATTTCAGGGGTTCCATAATAACACCTGTTATAAGATCAGGGGGTACCATTGTCTTACGGTTAGGTATTATGCGAACACACAAGGGCTGAGATGGTTATTATCGGCTTCTTCAGCGTTCTGCGGAGGCCGTACCAGATGTTATCGTTTTCGAACTATCTTCTCTGGAAATCTGGAGGAAATGTTTTTGAATCGAACTGGAAATATTGTCGTTGTGAATCATCGGTACTGGAGTAAGTGATTTTTGAAAAGAGTAGGACGAAAGAGACGAATAAAGGAGTTGAAATTAGGCAAACGGTAAACAGCAATCGAATCTTTGCCCTCAGAAGGAAAGAGTGACACTGCTATATATAGGACAGTATTTTTATTCATGCCATATTTGTAGATTGGTCAGATATGGGGAGGCAGTTCATGTGCTGGTGTGTCTTCTGCACTGGTGGGCCTTCTTGGGGAACTTTTGGGGACTAGGAACACGGTTTTGAATTAGGTGTTTGTTTCTGGTTCGGTTGTAATACAAAGCGATGCCTCTGTTGCAAAATCTTGCCTACTGTTTACCTCACTCCGCTGATTCTTTTTTCGTGAATTACTAATCTCTAGACACGTGATATGTGGTATTCACGTGCTGTTTGTTCCATGATTGCAGGGTGTGCAGTATACTGAAAGTGAAGGGACTTCTTTATGTAAAAGTGGAGACCGAAAGGGTTAACGTAAAAATCACGTACGCAAATTCTAGAAGAAGACGGCAGCAGTAGCATTTTTTTATTATTATTAATGAATACAGATAGGCATATCCTGACTCAGTAACCCTCTGTTATTGTTATTGGCACTCTACATACATGGAGAGTCCTGAGAAGACAAGAAAAATGTGAGGGAGAATACTGATGATAAATATATGGCATTCGTTGAAGCATTGAAAGAATACTAATGTGTAAAATATTCAGTGTGTTACATTTCTTGATCATTGCGCTTCTAATTACAGTTGTGCAATATTGCTAATATTGATACAGCCTATGCAAGATTTTCTTTCATGCTTATCTCCAAATACCTTTGCTTAACTTAATACGTTTCCCGCCTTATTATTTTTGGTTAGTAATCCTTATCATCATACCGTAATGTCACGGCAATATATGTGTTATAACAAGCATAATTAGCTGATATGATGATTCCATTGCTTTTGTTCATTGTAATGACAATTAGAATGACATTAATGATGATAATGTCAGTAGTAGTTATACTGATTCTGAAAATGATGACGAGAAAGATGATAACAATAATGACCAGAAAACCAGTCAGCAACACACCAAGAACAATACTTATTGCCAATATGAAGCTTAGTTATAATCGGATTATTTGTTAGTTTTCATTTTGAAACTGTGATTCCAGTTTATATTGTTATTATTGATAATAACAGGGCAGTAGCTGGAGTAGCAATATGAGTAGTAGCAGTAATAGTGGTAGTATTAATATTAGCAATGGTAGAAAGAAAAAGTTTACCGTAATAGTACTACTGCTTCAACTGTCACGACTAATGTTATGGGTAGTAGTAATACTGTTGTACTGTGCATATTGCATGGCAATGATAACGATAGAATCAATATAAATAATGACAGTGGTACTGCTACTATTTCTAATGTTTTCCTGCTCTAGTTGATACCATTATTATCATCATTATTACTGTTTTTAACAATGATTATCATAATGATTGTAATGATGATAATCTATGATTTATTATAATTTTTGCTAGTATTTATTGTCATTATTGTTAGTAGTAATAGTGGGAGCAATGGTAGTAGTAGTTATGAGAGTAGTTTTGATAATATCATTGTTATTGTTACCATATCACCATCATCATTATTAGAATTAGTAGCAGAAGTAGTAGTAGTAGTAGAAGTAGTAGTAGCAGTAGCAATAGTAGCAGCAGCAGTAGTAGTAGTAACCGCAGCAACAACAGTAGTAGTAGCAGCAGTAGTAGTAATAGTAGTAGTAGTAGTAACCGCAGCAGCAGCAGTAGCAGCAGCAGAGCAACAGTAATAGTAGTAGCAGCAGCAGCAGAGTAGCAGTAATAGCAGCAGCAGCAATAGCAACAGCAGCAGTAGTAGTTGTGGTATCATTAGTGTCATTAATATAATCAGCATCATCTTCATCGGCGTCAGTATAATCACTATTATTTTTGCTTCAATCATCATTCTTATCGTTCACTCCACCACTATCACCATGTTGACCTAAAATTATCAATGATATTTGGTTATGATGGTAATGATAAGAAAATTTTCATGTGTGGTGTTGCCATTTTTATCAGTATAGTTATTTTAATTTGTCATTGTTATTGTAATAATGATACTGTTAGCAATAATAATAATGATAATTATGATAATGATAATAATGATAAAACAGTAACAATAGTAGTAACCATGATAATGATAGCAGTGCAAACTATATTAAAGGTTATGATAATGTTAATGATGAAATGTTGATAATAAAAGCAACAATTTGATAAAAAATAGAACCATTATTTATATTTTATTTGATATATTCTCGAACAGATAATTTTACTGTTTTCTATAATTTTTGTTAGCTTTATTATTATCATTTTTATTGCTACTCTTACTATGAATATTATATTCATCATCATCATCATTCTTATCACTGTTATTTTTATTATTGATATTATATTTTTTATTGTTATAAACATTGTTATGCTTATTGTCGTTACCATTATGATGGTATTATTATTATAGGTATTATTATTATGATTATTATTTTTTCCTTATTATTATTATCAGTATTTTATCATCACCATCATCTTTGTCATGGTTATTACTATTATAAATGCTGTTAGCATTATCATTATCCCCATCATCATTATTGTCGTTATATGATAACCATAGTAATAATGGTGATAATAACTTTATAATGTATTTGATAATGACATCGATAGTAATTATGATAATGATAATATCTGATGATAATGACAAAAGTAATGATAATGATAGTAATAATGACGATAATGATAGCATTGATTATAATAAACATTGATGACGATGATGATAGGAATGATAATGATGATGGTGATGACTGTCATTTTCCTTAGCACTTACGTTTTATTTATAGCACTTACCAGTTTTGTTATTGATGATATAATAATCATTTATATTATCAATGGTATTATCATTATCATAATACTTATTATTATTATTATTATCATCATTATGATTATTATCGCTATAATCATCATTCTCTTATTATTTTTATCATTATTATCAGTATCATCACCAATGTCATTTTCATTGATATCAGGATCAGTATTATAAATATCATCATTATTTTTAGTACTATTGTTATTATAATTTCTTCATTATTACAATTGTTATTATTATCATTATTATCATCATCGTCATCGTCATCATCATCTTCATCATTGTAATTGTTATCATTATCAATATTATTTTTGTTATTATTTTCATCATCGTCATCATTGTTGTTATTGTTATTACTGTTATCATTATGTTTATTTTGTTATGATGATAATGATTGTTATTATTATTATTATTATTATTATTATTATTATTATTATTATTATTATTATTATTATTAACAATATTATTATTATTATTACTATTATTATTGTCGTTGTTTTTGTTTTTATTGCTATCATGATTATGATTAATGTTATTTTTATTATTGTCATCATCATCATTATCATTATTATTATTTGATAACGATGATAATTGTAATGATAAGGATAATAATAATGATAATAGTAATAATAATAATAATTATTATTATTATTATAATTATCATCATTATTCTTATTGATATTAGTATTTATGATATTTATAATATTTATTATTTTTATTGGTATTTTCATTATAATTGTTATTATTATTATTATTATTATTATTATTATTGTTATTATTATTATTATTATTATTATTATTATTATTATTATTATTATTATTATTATTATTATTATTATATTATTATACTATTATTATTATTAATATCATTATTTTCGTTGTTATTATTATTGTTGTTTTTGGTCTTGTGGTTGTATTTTCATTATTCATTATTTTTATAATAATAATAATAGTGAAAATTATAAAAATGATAATTATTTTATTATTATTGTTATTATTATTGTTATTATTATTATTATTATTAAGATTATTATTATTATTATTATTATTATTATTATTGTTATTGTTGTTTTCTTTGTTATTATTATCATCATCATTATTAGTGTTGTTATTAATGTAATTGTCATTTTTATCATTATTATTATATTTAGTATTATTGCTATTATTATTATCATTCTTGTTTGAATTATTTTTCATCATTATTACCACTCTGGTTGTTTTATTTGTTTTTAAAATTATTATCAATAAAATAATTATCATCATCATTATTATATGAAAATCATCATCATTATCATTATTATTAACTATTGTTATTTTCGTTATTATTATAATTAATTTTAACTATTGTTATTTTCGTTATTATTATCATTATTATTATTAGTATTGTTATTATTATTAGTAGTAGTATTATCGTTGTTATTATTGTTATTGTTATTATTATTATCATTAGTATTAGTATTATTATCATTATCATTATTGTTATCATTATCTTTATTGTTATTTCTTTTTTTGTTATTGTTATTATTGTTATCATTATTGTTATTATTATTATTATTATTATTATCATCATCATCATCATCATCATCATCATCATCATCATCATCATCATCATCATCATTATCGTTATTATCATTATCATTATTATCATAGAAGTGATGCTAATCATTATTATTATTATTGTTATTACAGTTATTATTATAATATTTCATATTCTTTTTTATTATTGTTATTATTATTATTATTATTATTATTATTATTATTATTATTATTATTATTGTTATTATGATATTATTAGTAATTAGTTTTTTTTACAGTTATTCGTTTTTCATATCATCAGCACCATCATTGTTATTATTATCATCAATCTTATTGTTATTATTAGGATTGTTAATATTATTGATCTTAGTGTTATCATTATGATTGTAATTATAATTTTATTGTTATTATAGTTACTATTGTAATTATCAATATTTTTGTTATATATCAATATTATTGTTATCATTATCATCATTGTTATTATTATTTTTATTATTATAATATTTTTTTTATACTTTCGTTATTGTTATTTATTTTATTTATTATTATTATTATTATTATTATTATTATTATTATTATTATATTATTATTATTATTATTATTATTATTATTATTATTATTATTATTATTATCATTATTATTTTCTTATTGTTATCCATTGTTATTATTATTGATATTATTATTATTATTAATATTATTCATTATTGATATTTTCATCATCATTACTGTCATTTTTGCTGTTATTGTTATTGATATTATTACTTTTATTGGTATTATTATCTTTTATTGTCATTGTTTTATCATTATCATCTTTGTCATCATTATTATTACTGTTGCTGCGATTGTGTTTATTATTCTTGTAATTTATTTGAGCAGTATTGCCATATATGATTGCAAATGTTGATATTATTATTCCACATCATAGACATAATTGTTGAAATGTTTAGAATGAAGATAATTATAATTATGTTAATTGTAATACTAATGGTTATTACACTAGCATTGTTAATGATAATAAGAAAGGTATTCTCATTACTATAGTATGATGTTAGAAGTCGACAAGGATGAGAACATTTTGTGGTATGATGATGTAGTATAGAATGTTAATGAATGCGGTAATGGTAAGAACGAGGCTAATGATTGAGGGTAATAAAAATTGTATAATGATAATGGGTATTGCAGCAATAATGACATGATATATGACGGCAAATGATGGCAATGGCGATAATGAAAATGTTGGTAGGAATAATACTGATTATAATAATGATGATAACAATAATGATAATGGTGGTGAAAGTGATATTGATGGTAATAATAACGCTAATAATAAAAATGGCAATGATAATCATGATCATGGTAATGATAATCATAAACATAGTAATGATGATAATAATGATAGCGGTGTTGATGATAATAATGATAGTGATAACAATAGACATAACGATTAAAATGATGATATTGATAGCGATAATGATAATCAAAATGTTGATTGTAAGGACACTGATTATAACATAATGACAATAAGAGCAGTGATGATAATGACACCAGGAATTGTAATAATAACAATAGCAATAATGATAACAGGGCAGTATGATGAAGATAATGATATCAATAATAGATAGAAATTATGTAGCTATTAATAGTATTAACAATGATAACATGGCGAGACGTGAAAGTGATAATGACAGTAACAGTAGGTAGAAATAATTGACAATGAAATAATAATAAACTGATAACAGATACGGTGACATTGACAATGATAGTAATGATAATGCAACTCCTTTAATTAGTAATAAGAACGATCATAGTAATGACGAGCATAGGAAAATATAGCAATGATAAAGATGAGCGTAAAAATGCGAGAGAGAATGAGAAACAAGAGAAGAAAGGAGAAAAAGACAATAACCTAACAATGATTTTGCGGTAGCGATAGTTTGAAGATAATAAAAATGATGGCAATATCTTATAATCACGGTGCCATGCTAATAATAATAAAAGCTATAACGTCGATTCAAAGAACAACAAAAAACAAAACCAGAAAGTTCAACCCCCCCCCTCCCCCCCTCCCCCGAAGAGACCACACACGTCCACGAAAACAAAACAAGACAAAATCGCGAGAGAGAGAGAGAAAAAAAAAGTAGAGAGATGCAAAGGAATGGAGCAAACATCCTTGGGCGATGCTTCCGCCCTCACGACCACCAAGCCGACGCAAGGAGTCTGACGGAGTAATTTACGCACGCCATCACTCCTTCGTCACGCCTCTGATAGGAATACCTGTTATTAATGCGGATAACGTGAGCGCACTTCGCACATGAACTGCATTGCGAGGCGAGTCCGAGGCACCGATGCGGAGGTTTTGGGTTGTATTTGGTTTTATGAGTGATTTTTCTTTTTTGTTTATTTTTTTTCTTTGTCTGGCTGTTGCTCTCTCTATTTCTCTGCCTGTTGCTCTCTCTCTCTCTCTCTCTCTCTCTCTCTCTCTCTCTCTCTCTTTCTCTGTGTCGCCCTCTCTCTTTCTCTCTATCTATCTCTATCTCTCTCTTTGTCTTCTTTTTCGCTCTCTCTCTGTCTCTCTTCTCTCTCTCTCTCTCTCTCTCTCTCTCTCTCTCTCTCTCTCTCTCTCTCTCTCTCTCTCTCTCTCTCTCTCTCTCTCTCTCTCTCCCGTGTCAAAGGAAAAAAAGTCTCTCACATGTTGATCCGGTCATCCGTATTTGGATTCAGTTTTGTTTGATTATCAGCCAATCTCTTAGTTTCATTTTGATTAATAAATCAGTTTCGTAATGATTCCCAATACGAAAAAATATCAATATGATCAAAATGTTCTACATTCTGCGCATGGCGTACGTGTTCTGTTTTTTTTCCGCCGTTGACAGGAAATAGTTCGGAGGTAAATATGAACTAATTTATAAATCCAGGAGCCACACCTCAATCTTTTTTTTTTTTTTTCTTCCTTTTTTTCTTTTTCTTTTTTTTTTTTTTTGTCCCCGATGGCATCCCGAAGCAAGGAGGGGCTCGCATGACCGCCTGCATGACGAAACGGGACGCATCAATATGCACTCGAACAAGGTATCAATGTGTTTTTTTTCCCTTTCCGTGTTATTGGGAGGAGCGGGAGGTTAAAAAAGGCAGGTGTTTGATCCGCCGAGAATTTCTGGGGAAGCCTTTTTTTTTTTTTTTTGGGGGGGGGGTACGGGGTTGTCGTTGTCTTTTGTTTTCGTTGAAGTGTTTTGTTTTGACGTAATAATTAGAATGTTGGAAGTCGTTCTGGATAGTTTGCTCATTGGCCATGCCGAGCGCGTGTGCGGCGAGTGACCGCTCTCGGTTTGTTATATATATATATATATATATATATATATATATATATATATATATATATATATATGTACAGTATTTTGATGATTCGTTATACTCGTTATATACAGTATATATACATATGTATATATATATTATATATATATATATATATATATATATATATATATATAATATATGTATGTAATGTGTATGCATATGTATATGTATATATTATGTATATATATATATATATATATATATATATATATATATATATATATATAATATAAATGTATGTATGCATGTATATGTTTGTATATGTAGGCGCATGCCCATTTATAACATTCACAACATGTATGTATATATGCGCGTACACAAACGCACGCATGTATACGGTAAGGTATGATTATGTGTACACCAACACGTATAGATGTAATTACATGCCTCTGGCAGTGCATATACATGTTCGTAATATCTTTTCGGTTGAAATGACGATATTTACATCAATATGATAACCATGGCCAGTACTTGACGTTACGAAAATAAGCGAGTACTTGACCGCCACCGAGGTAACTTCGATGACAACTCGAGCCGAAGTTGTTCGCACGGAAGGCATAAGACCATAAGTTACGCGACCCCGACACTGAGCAGCCACCGTGATCATAATGATTAACTTGATAATCGCGCGAAAGAATTAGAGCTTGGAGAAAGATGGGGTGGGGGTTGTTGAAGGAGGGAGGGGGAGAGAGGGAGGTAGGGGAGGGTTCGGGGGTAAGGGATAGAAGGTGATAAAGGGGGTAGAGAGAGGGAGGGGGTGATAGGAGAGGGGGAAGGAAGGAAGGGGGCTTTGTAGGGGAGGAAGAGGAAGAGGGGGGATGGAAACAGGGGAAGGACGATAATAGGGAAATAAGGGAGAAGGGAAGTGACAAAAAGTAAGGTAAAAGTAAAGGAGAGGTAGGGAGGAGGTGGCTAAACGGGAGGGAGGGGAGAAGGATGGTTAATGAGAGATCAGGGAGAACGAGAAAGCAACAGGGAGGTTAAGATGAGGGGAATAGGAAAATAAAAAGGGTGACAGAGAGGTAAGGGAAAAAGAGAGTAAACAAGAGGTAAGGAAATAGAAGGCAGGGGAAAAGGAGGGTAACAGGAGGTAGAGGTGGGATAAAAAAAAAAGTAACTGAGATGAAAGGGAGGTGAAAGGAGAGAGAGAGAGAGAGTGGGGGGGAGGGAGAAGGAGAGAGAGAGAGAGAGAGAGAGAGAGAGAGAGAGTGGGGGGGAGGGAGAAGGAGAGAGAGAGAGAGAGAGAGAGAGAGAGAAGGGGGGGAGAAAGGGAGAAAGGGGGAGAGGGAGAGGGGAAGGGTGGGAGTGAGAAAGAGAAAAGGGGGGAGAACGAGGGAGAGAGAGAAGGGAGGCCAAAGAGACCCCCACTTCCGCCCCGACGCGACACTCGTCCTTCCCGAAAGTAGCCGACGGAATGCCATCGTCGGCGCGATCGTTGTCGTTGTTCCCGGCCATTATAATCGCCGCCGCAGCCGCTCAGTGGCCATTACCAGGGACAGGCGAACATTAGGCTTTGATTCGTCTTCATTATCCGATCGCGAGGAATCTTCGTCATCCGGACGCTTTGTTGAGTCGCTCTGCCGGGTTTTGCTTTTTTTACGCTTTTGCTCCTCTGGTTGGGGGGAGAGAGGGGAGGTGTGTGTGTGTGTGTGTGTGTGTGTGTGTGTGTGTGTGTGTGTGTGTGTGTGTGTGTGTGTGTGTGTGTGAATGCTCGTGTATGCACAAACGTGTGCGTAATATATGTATATATTTACATTCTTTCATTTCTATGTAGGCCTATGAATGATTTATGTATTGCTATTATTTGTTAAGGGATACTATTTATATGTATTCAATAAAATCGATGGTGATGATGATTTTAAAAAGGGTAATAATAGTAATAACGGTGATAATGCAGATGATAACAATAACAGCTTTAAAAACGTATATAATAGATCCCCAAAAGATAATGATACTTGCCACGACAAGAATGACAGTAAGGAAAAGCAATTTCCGTTATTCCGTGATCAATAAAATGAAATAACAATGTTTTTGTGTCTGGTTTAATGAACGTTGTTGTACCGTGATAATTGCGTTTAAAAAAATTGTATTTGTTTTCTTCTTTAGTGATGGAGTAAGGGAGGGGAGATAAAAGACAAAGGGAAAAAATACGTGGAAAAATGTTGATGATAAGAAAGGAGAGAAGTAAGAGAAGAGAGAGAGAGAGAGAAGGGGGGGGGAGGTAGCAGGGAGAGAACAGGAGAATGATACAATGGAAAAAAGAAAAAACAAATTTTATGTCCGATACATGTTCCTCGCCACGAGTTCTTTGTCATGCACTTTTATAAAATACATAGATAAATAACTGATTATCGTAAGCACTTTTCAATAAGGTTATCACAATCACCATCCCTGCACAAGCACGCTGGCGCCGGGAGAGTCGTGAGGCAGCTGAGTCATACCTTCGAGATAGGAAACTGAGATCAGTATCTACGCCCTGGCTCGGTCTTTGTGCATCTGTGCTTGTTAACCTGCAAGCACAAGCGTACGGGTATAGTTGTATATCGCATACACAAGCTAAATGTACGGATAGGCATGGTAACGCACTCACGCACGGATATGCATACGCACGCGCTTGCACACACGCACGCAAGCACACACACCCACACACATATAAACGCATTTTGCACCCCCCCCCTCCCACACACACGCACAAGTACACCGCTCACACATATACACGCACACGCAACACCCCTCACACACACAAACACACACGGACCGCCATCTAAGTAAAAACCCTTGTTTCTTTTTTCCTTTTTTTACACGAAAGTTCTTCAACCTGTTCGTGTATTTTCCGTTCGTTCCTCACCTAACCTGAACACGTGTGCGCAGCGAGCGATGAGCGTAACCTAACACGTCGACGTCACACCTTCGTTATAAGTGCTTTATTATTATTGATATCTTGTTTTGTGTAGTGTGAATATCTATCTATCCACCTGTATCTATATCTACATCTCATTTATTTAGTTTATCTGTTTATCTGTTTATCTGTTCTATATATCTGTGTACATATGTGTATGCGCGTTCACGTAAACATAAGCCTACATGTGTACATACGCCCTAGCACTCACACAAACACACGCATGTATGTACAGAGGAAAAAAGAGGGGTGAGAGAGAGAGAGAGAGAGAGAGAGAGAGAGAGAGAGAGAGAGAGAG
>NW_020869124.1:673255-680755 GCF_003789085.1 Penaeus vannamei | reverse complement strand
AGGGGGGGGGGAGGGGAGAGAATGAGAGAGAGAGAGACAAAGGAGGAGAGTGAAAGAGAGAGGGGGGGTAGTGAGAGAGAGGGGGGGAGAGAGAGAGAGGGGGGGGGGAGAGAGAGAGAGGGGGGGAGAAGGAAGGGAGAGAGAGGGGGAGAGGAAGAGAGAGAAAGGGGGGGGGCAGAGGGGGAAGAGAGTAGAAGAGAGAGAGGGGGGGAGGGGAGGGAGAGAGAGAGGGAGGGAGGAGAGGGAGGGAGAGAGGGAGAGAGGGGGGGGGGGAGAGGAGAGAAGAAAGAGGAGAGGGAGAGAGGAGAGAGAGAGAGAGAGAGAGAGAGAGAGAGAGAGAGAAGGGGGAGGGAGGAAGAGGAGCCAGAGAAGGGGGATGGGGGAGACGAGGGGAGAGAGGGGTAGGAGAGAGAGAGGGGGAAGAGAGCGGGAGGGTGGAGGAAGGAGAAGGGAGGGGGGGGGAGACGGGAGGGAGAGAGGAGGGAGGGTGAGGGTGACCAACAAACCACCGGTCATTGATCTCCCTGAGTTCGGTGAGCCTCAATGGAACTGGCGGGGAGGTGGGGGTTGTGGGGAGGAGAAGGAGGACGAGGAGGAGGAGGAGTAAGGAAGGGGCGGGGGGGCGGGGGTAGATGGCGCTTAGAGCCTTAACCCCAGCAGGTAAGATTTGGTTCTTTTGCGATCTGTGATGTCTGTGGGAATTCTCCTGGGGTGAATTTTCGGTGGATGAACGATTCCTCGGCTCGTGTCATCGGCCTGTCTTACCAGAAGGACGGTGGAAAGTTCTCGAACAATTGCCATGTGTACTAAGGAGTGGGGAGAGGCTCGCCGCTGGATCTCGCATGCCGAAATTTATTCCAAGACTTTTTTTTCTCTCCCCCCTCCTCCCCCTTCTCTCTCATTCAAGAGCTCTGAAGTTTGTATATAGCATATGAATGAGCCATGTTTATTTTCTTGCAGCATTCACTCTTAGGAGTTTCTTGGCTCCTTATGTATGGTTTGTTGCTCTGGGGGAAAAAACGTTGGGAAAATGTACGCAAATACGAAGATATGGAAGTGGATGTAAACAGATTCATAAGGAGCGTGGCAGTACGAGAGCCTCCTGCCTTTATAACATGTAAGGGAAGGTACGCTCGCCCGGCTGGTGAATGAATCCGCCCGGAGTTTGATTTTGTAATTTATTTATCAGTTTGTTTATCTTTTCATGGTTTTTATTTCTCTGGATGGTTGGATTCTTGAAAATTCTTGGTGATGTTGACGTGGGCGTAATGTTTGTTTTGTAAGTGTTATTATGTATTGGTTATTCTTTGTACACGGGGGACAATATGTTGAAATGAGCCAACATGAAATTGGTGTTTTGTACGAAAGGGACATGAGGTCGAGGGCAGACAAGAACCTCTGTTTGTAAACAAAGACCAACCGATGACGTCATGAAGTATGCCTTATTTAAATAAAGTATACCCTATTGAAAATAAGCACCAAAGCAAATATATATATATATATATATATATATATATATATATATATATATATATATATATATATATATATATGTATGTGTGTGTTGTGTGTGTGTGTGTGTTGTGTGTGTGTGTGTGTGTGTGTGTGTGTGTGTGTGTGTGTGTGTGTGTGTGCGCGCGCGCATATGTTGGAGTGTGTGAATGTGGCGTGTGTGTGTGTGTAATTTAAACGTTGCGATCGTTGTTTTAAAAAAAAGTCTCCATTCCATACACGAAATTCCTCTACTCTTGAAAAATATTGACAAAAAAAAACGATAATGACAAAAAAACATCCCACACGGCACAGAAACACAGAAACTCCCCAAACAGCGCCTTACCCTTCCGGAAGAAAGAGGAAAAGGCGTAAGTGATTTTTCGCCTGTCTCGAGTGCAATTGCAACACTGGGTGCGAAAGGGTGCTTAGGGTACAGTGCCGCGTTCGTCACTATTTGAACCGCGCCCTCTATGGGTTCCCTCACACATCCCACGTGCGTGATTGGGGAGACGCCGAGGTGGGCGCGGATGCGGAGTCTGTGTGTTTTCTTCGTAATCTTGTTGGTATCATTGGTATTGCGCGTGCGTGATAGCGAGATACTCGCACGCACGCACAAGCACACACACACACGCACATACACACACACACGCACACGCGCATACACACACACACACAACACAACACACACACACACATATATATATATATATATATATATATATATATATATATATATAATATATATGTGTGTGTGATATACTTTATATACACGCATGAATGGAAATAACTAACAAATAATTTGATACACTCGAGGGTCATGATATTTACAGAAAAAAACGATATTGCTGCCTTTTAATCAACTTAATTCCAGAGCGGCTGCTGGCTCCCGTGTGCGGAGTGCCTCTGCCCCAATATTATCTTCGTTTCGGGATTGTGTCTGCAATTGCATGATTTACCAGAGAGGCATATTATTTCATGCCTTGTTGCACACCGGGTCATGTGCCTGTATCCTAATCGAGTTTTTTCCCGTCGAGTTATTGCTTGAATTGCTGTAATCATAATTCCAATAGCTTATTGGGTGTAAATATATTTTTCAAGTGTTCATACTGTACAAAAAAGAAGCTGTGCAAGTACGAGACGAATGAGTACTTCGACATAATTTTCAGTGCGTGTGTAGTACACTCGGCCCACGTAATGCACTACTGTTTATGCACAGTAGCTGTACTACTGTGCATAAACCTACTGTCAGTATGCGCCAATATTCGCATTTTTATTTATAGCATTAGTGTTTATGAACTCGTTGCTTAGAGAGCGCAATGATATGCAAGATGAGCGGTTGTTGCATGCAAAAAACAACAGATGTTCATTAGCCAGGAGACAAGCGAACAAGGAGGCAAGAAAGGCCGCTAAAGAACATTGTCACAAGCAGGAAGTTTGCAATGGCGGCCGGAGAACAATATTGCAAGCACGGCGGCAGGCAGCGGTGATTAAGTGCACTGTTACAAGCAGGAAGACAGTAATGGATATGGAACAGTGTCAGCAGCAGGAACGAAGCAGTTGTGGCTGGACACCCTGTGTATAAATAACCTGCTATGTAAGTAACACAGCAGACGAGAGCAGAATCGCAAGCAGCAACAGAGCAAAATAGTTGTGCTACAGAGAGCAGCGTTGGGTGAAAGCAGACAACCCTCGTGGCCAAACGGGGAGAATTGCAAGCAAGAAGACAGCAGTTGTGGCCAAGAAAGCAGTGTCACAAGCAGGAAGGCTCGAGTGGTGGCCAGGGGGCAGTGTTGCAAGCAAGCAGGTCTCACTCGCCTTAACCAGAAAGCACTGTTGTATTGCATGAAGGCAAGGGGGGAAGGGGGAAGGGGGAGGGGTCAGCGGTCGGAAAGGAGTGTCACGTCCAAAATAATCCAACTATGGGGGTATTTGCGTAGTGCATTCCACGCTTGTGTTCGCATTGCTAACATATGCTGAGGCGGGATTAGCATACGCGTTCTCATTCATATCATGCTGTCGTGATTGATGTATTCAAATTTCCGCGGCCTTTCTGGGACGAACTCGTTCTTGAAGCATTTCTTTGTGGAACAGAATGACCATATTTACTCCTGCGTGTGAATTCGTAAACGTGTAAAATCCACCAATGGCGAGAGTTGTTTTTTTTTTGGCACAGAACCGGCCGCCGTCTTCCGGTCTCGCCATGACGTAATCCTCCCGATATAAAAGTTGTCAATTACATCTGTTCGATTTGCTTAATTGACATACGTACGACACCCTTGGATTTTGCCCCCCAATCAGACGTAAAGTGGTCCTCTTTTCGCCTTTATTCTAGTACGACTTCTCGCTAACGTCTCAGTAACGCTTTGGATGCCATTAGTACAAGTGCACCCACGAAAAAACAATAAAAAAGGCTTGTAATTACGGCAGATGAAATGTTTAATACCTCCATGTGGCCATGTATTAGGGTGTGGCTTAGGAGTACGAAGAGGAGGAGGGGGGGGGAGAGGGGGGGAGGGAGAGGAGGAGGAGGAGGAGAAGAAGGGGGGGGGAAGAAGAAGAAAGAATAGGGGTGTGTAGGTAGTGGTGGAGGAGGGGAGAGGAAAAGAAAATGATGATAGAATTAAAGGAAGATGAGAAAAAAATGTTGGAAATACACGAATAAAAGCTAAGCTCGCCATACTTGTCCTTATAAAATCTGCACAGAGTGCATATTTTTTATGCAATTTTATCCATCGTACGACGGGGACAAAGACCTCAGTTTGAGTCAAAAGCACAGATCAGTGCAAGGCAGAAAAACTACCATGCCCCGCCGTAGCAAGAGGCATCGCCGTAGGAGAAAGGTATCAAGAAGTCTCCCAGCAGGCAAGAACTACCACCAAAAGGGCGTCGCACCAAGTGAGAGGTCTCAAGAGGCCTTGCGACGGGGTAGAAGGACTACCAAGGGGTGCCGTGCAGGAGGGGAGGGATCTGGCAAGAGGTGTCGCACCAAGCGAAAACGACCATCGGTGGTTAATATATCGAGAAAAAACACCAGAGGGGCGTCCTAGCAAGTGAAACGAAGCACCAAAGGGCGCTTTGGGAGCAGAGAATTACCGGAGGCCGTCGTATCGGGCGGAAACTACCATGGAGGCGTCGAAAGCAAGTGGGAGTAGCAAGGGGCCAGGCGAGAAGAACTACCAAGAGGCGGCCGGACGAGCGAGGAGTCCCAAGGGGTCCTCGGCGTAGGAAAAGGTGCCCACATCAGGAGCAGGTTACGTGCAGAGTGTGAACCACGTCCCATTGATTAGCGCGACCTTCATTTTTGCCTAAATGTGATGTGACGACCATGGGGACCTGCTTGGCAATGCCCCTTTTTTTTACATTTAGAGGGCGTGTTAGGGAGGGGTGGAGGTGGAGACGCTCCGAGAGGATGCCACCCCCTTTCTTCCCCCTCTCTCCCTCTCCTCCTCGCGGTCCCTCTCTCCCTTTCCCTCTCCCCCTCCTCCGCCTTCTGGACCAAGGCGTGGCAGAGGGTGAGAATCTGCGTCCATTGAAGGGAGCAGGAGGGGGAGGGGAGGGGGGTTGTAGGGCCCCCGTGTACTGCTACGATCACGTCCGAGGCCGCGTCACTGAACTACGATGGGTAAACAAAGGAACTAATGTGGACTCGCAGATTACGACCGGGCCTTCGTCGTCTCGCATCTCTCATCGCTCTTCGCTCTTCAAGCAATTTTCTCTGTTGTGAAGTCTCTTCGCTATCTTCGGCATCTGCTATTCTTTCTTCTCTCTGTTGTCTCCCTTCTTCTGTTTTCTGTTTTCTTGTTCACTTCTTCACAGTCTCTCTCTCTCCTTCTCTCTCCCTCTCCCTCTCCCTCTCCCTCTTCCCTCTCTCTCCCTCCCTCCCCCTCCCTCTCTCTTCTCTCTCTCTCTCTCTCTCTCTCTCTCTCTCTCTCTCTCTCTCTCTCTCTCTCTTCTCTCTCTCTCTCTCTCTCTCTCTCTCTCTCTCGCTTCCACTCTCCCTTTGGGCCTCAACTAGTTTTTATTTTGATCTAGCGGCCATTTTGTCTCCCCGTTATTAATGTTGATGTATTGGAACTCCTGCGGTTGATGCTGTTTACCCCCACCCCCACCCCCCTTACAACCCCCCCCTCACCCCCCCTCCTTAAAAGAAGAATTTGCTTTTGTGTTTCAACGTTTTTTTCCGGCTAGGTTGGGAGGAGTGGGGAGAGAGATACATGCAAATGAACTACCTAATTACGTGAAAATTAAAGCACGTTGAGGCGAATGTTTGGAGGAGTGGAAGAGAAGAGAGAGAGAGAAAAAAAAAGAATCAGAAAAAAGAATAATAAAAAAAGAATAGTGCTCCAGAAGGAACAGGGAAGAGGTCGAGATTGCTGCGATGGCTGGTTAGATAAGATAAGATCAGCGCCCCTAGCCACGTCTGCCTCAACCTGCGGCGGCCCACACTAAAGACGCCGCCGCCTCCTCCTCCTCTCCTCCTCCTCCTCCTCCTCCATCCACTTCTTTCTCAACTCCTCCTCTCTGCCTCCTCCTCCTCCTCCTCCTCCATCCACTTCTTTCTCAACTTCTCTGTGCCTCCTCCCCCTACTCCTCGATCCACTTCTCTCTTCACTTTTCCTCCTCCTACTCCCTTCAATTTTCCTCCTCCTCCTCCTCCTCCTCGTCCTTCCACCTCTCCTTCCTCCAATTTTCCTCTTCTTCCTCCTCTTCCTCCTCTTCCTTTCACTTCCCCTCCTCCCCACTTTTCCTCTTCATCTTCCTCCGCCTCCTCCTCTACTTTTTCTCCTTCTCTTTCTCCTTCGCCTCTCCATCTCTCCTCCATCTCCCCTCCCTCTCCTTCACTCCTCCGCATCCTCATCTTCATCCTCCTCCCTCTCTCCCCTGCTCCCCTCCGCAGCCGCCGCCGTATGCTCTGAGGCAACAGGAGCTTCTAAGCAGGAAGAGAGGGAGGGAGGGAGGAGATGGGGAAGGAGAGAGAGGGGGGGGGAGGATGGGAGAAGGAGAGGAGAGGGAGGGAATTGGGAGGAGGAGAAGGAGGAGGGAGGATGGAGATGGAGAAGAGGGTGGGAGAGGAAGGAGAAGGAGGGAGGTGGATGGAGAGAAGGAGAGGGAGGAGGAGGTTGGTGAAGGAGAGGGGAGAGATTGGAGAGAGGAAGAGGGAAGATGGGGAGATGAGAAAGAGGATGAAGGAAGGAGGAGGATGGAGATGGAGAGGGAGGAAGAGTGAGAGAAGAAGAAAGGAAAGTGAGAGGAACAGAAGGAAAATGGAGAGGAGAAATGACTAGAAGAAAAAAGATGGAGACAAGGGAGAGTAGGAGGAAGAAAGAGAGAGCAAGAAGAGGTGAATAGTGGTGACTATGGTTCACGTTGGAGAGAATGGCAGAGTAAGGAAGAAAATGAACAGTGATATAGGAAGAGAGAGAGAAGAGAGAGAGAGAGAGAGAGAGAGAGAGAGAGAGAGAGAAAGGAGGGATAGAAAGAGTAGGCAGGAAATAGAAAACAAGGATGGTTTAGAAAAAGTATTAACGCTTCGACCAAACCGGGAAAAATAGAAGGAAAATGTGAGAGAAAAATTGTTTAAACCTAGGATTGTGAAGGAAAAAAACAAAGAAAAAGAATTAAAGCAGGAAAGAGGAAACAATGAAATGAAAATTAAAATCCTATTACAAAATCACATGCGACTGAAACAAGCAAATATGCAGGGACGCCGACAAGCACACAGACAAACAAGTAGGCAAATCAGCGAGCAAACCAAACAAGCGACTAAACATTAGCGAAAAAGCAGACACAAACACCAAACTGCTGGGCTCATAAACAGGCCTACAAACAAAGAAACATTTAAAAGAACAATCACACAAACAACTGGACACAATAGACGCACAGACAAGCAAGCAAATAAACTTATCACATACAAACAAACGCACAAATAACGCAAACAAGCGACTGGACGCCCATGTAGACAAGCAGATACGCAAACAAGCAAACAAATAATCAGGCAAGCAAGCA
>NW_020869124.1:653255-668255 GCF_003789085.1 Penaeus vannamei | reverse complement strand
ACGCACGCACGCACGCACGCACACACACACACACACACACACACACACACACACACACACACACACACACACACACACACACACACACACACACACACACACACACACACACACACACATATGTAGCACATATATATATATATATATATATATATATATATATATATATATATATATATATATATATATATATATGTGTGTGTGTGTGTGTGTGTGTGTGTGTGTGTGTGTGTGTGTGTATGTATGTATGTATGTATATAATTTGCGTGATACTATCCTATCCTCTTCTCTTCTCTTATCTTTCACTTTTTTGCAATTCGTTCGGACATAGGCCTTCCCTATTTACGTTGTTTTACCTCCAGTCTTCCGCCACCAATGCCTCTGGAACTCGCTGACTCAACACGAACGGCCGTAATACTACTTGAGAAGTGTATCACGATGGGGAGAGGGTGGGCCATACCCTGCCACGCTGGCCAAGGGCGGGTTGGAAGGGGTTCTTATAGGAGCCTTTTACGACGCGCAGTGACATGCGTTGGGTGTAGTCTTTTCACATCCTCCTATCCACAGGGGAAATATATATATATATATGTATATATATATATATATATGTGTGTGTGTGTGTGTGTGTGTGTGTGTGTGTGTGTGTGTGTGGTGTGTGTGTGTGTGAGAGAGAGAGAGAGAGAGAGAGAGAGAGAGAGAGAGAGAGAGATTGACGCAGAGACGTAATCGGATTTTCGGACTTCGTTTCCATAAGTTTAAGTAGAATCGAATTGCCTTATCCTCGCTTCCTCCTCCGTCGCCGACAGAGCGTTGCGTACGGGAGGGTTCTAAACCGGGACCTTATGATGCTAACTCTGTTGCAATAGGATAACACCTCTTTTCCTGCTGTTATGTTGCCCCAGATTATTTGCAGTTGCGATCGGATAAATCTGGCGGAAACCCGATTATATACCGAAAGTGTTAAAAAGTTACGGGGAAATTAAATTCCTGGAGGAAGCTGAAAACAAACAAAGGAGCCAAAAAAATCTACAGATAAATTAAGTTAGCGAAGTGAGTGAGAGAGAGAGGCAGAAAGATAAAACTTAATAAATCAAGTTGCAATTTAATAAAATGACATAACCAGATGTTAAACTTGTCCGATTCTTCGATCACGCAATATCCGCTTTGTGAAGTCTCATCAATTATTGGATGTGTTCGGATATTGCATAAATATAAGTTTCTTCTTTCGTTCGTCGGTTCGTTTGTTTGTGTGTATCTGTGTGTGTGTGGGTGGGGGGGGGGTGTTACATATGAAGAATTTAGGCTTCTCATTTCGCTTACTCATCTTTGTATGTGCAAAAGTTCTTGCAAACACATTTTTTCCCATTTCATGCGCTAATCCTTAAGTAATATCTCGGATATATGTCGATAAGATCTTCTTCTTCTTCTTCTTCTCCTCTCTCTCTCTCTCTCTCTCTCTCTCTCTCTCTCTCTCTCTCTCTCTCTCTCTCTCTCTCCTCTCTTCTCTCTCTCTCTCTCTCTCTCTCTCTCTCTTCTTTCTTCTTCTCCTCCTCCCTCCCCCTTAAACCTTACTTCCCATACACAAGCACCTTTCCCCTCCTTGCCCCCCCTCCCTTCACCCCCTCTCCTCCTCCTGGCCCCACATCCACAAATACCCCCCCCTCCACCCCTCTCCACCCCCTCCCCCACCTGGCACACCCTCCAGACCCATGTTTTCTGCTTGGAAATACCAGCCGGATGCAAGCTTGTGCGGTGCTAAATTCTAAGGCTCGGGCCATGACAGTGTTATTCTCCCGGGGCACGGATGGTCCAATTTCAGCACTGAAGGCGGCGCTAATTGAATCTAAATGACGTCTATAGGAGTTTTGTCGATCGGTGTTTGTGATAGTGATTTTTTTTCTTCTAAGAGGGCACGGCGTTCAGCTTGCTATTTTCTTTTGTTTTTGGTTTGGTTTTTGTTTTGTGTTTTTGTTCACAGCGCTGGAATGCGCTCGCCGCTCTGTGATGTAATGTGCCAGTGGAGCGATACAGTTATATCTGAGGTGGCATTACTGTTCTTGCGAATTACTGCTGATTCAGGTTATTTGTTATTGTTGCACACGTGCACTTACACACGAACTCACATACACAAACACACATACCACACACGCACGTACGCACGCAGACGCACGCACATACATGTACACATACATATACACAAACACATGCACTTACACATGTACGTACACGTACACACACACACACACACACACACACACACACACACACACACACACACACACACACACACACACACACACACACACACACACAGGTGCGCACATACCTCCTTCCACCCCTCCCTCATTCCCTACCACTATCACTTCCACCTCTGCCTCTTCCTCCTTCTTCTCCTTCTCCTCTCCACTTTCTTCCCCTCTTCCCCTTCTTCTCCTCATCCCCTTCTTCCCCTTCCCTGTACCATCCGTACCTTCCCTCCACACCACCACCCTCCCTTCAACCACACCCCTCGCCCCCCCCCATTCTCCCCCACAAACCAGACGGAGCTATTTTTGATCTTCCTGCGCTAAAATTAGCCCCAGGCCCAAGATGGCGGACGAAGCAGACTCCTTCGTACTATGCACACTCGGCGAATCGCAGCTCCCGACTGTATTTGGCGCGACGACGAATGCGTCTCGGTGGCTGGAGGGCAGTGGCGGCGAAGGCAGGAGGATAGGGGAGGTGGGAGAGGGGAAGGGAAGATAGGGAAGAGGGAGTGGGAATAGGTAAAGGAAGAGGGGAAAGGGAATAGGGAAGAGGAAGAGAGGAAAGGGAATAGGGAAGAGGAAGAAGGGAAAGGAGAATAGGTAAGAGGAAGAGAGGAAAGGGAATAGGTCAGATGAAGAAGGGACGGGAAGAAGAGGAAGAAGAGGAGGGGAATGGGAAGGAAGAATAGGGGATAGGGAAGGGACAGGGAAATTAGAGGGGAAGGAGAGCCAAGGAAAGTGCCCTCCCTTCCCTCCTTCCTATTCCTTCAACTTGAAGGGGACGGGAAGTTGGAAGGGAGAGAAGGATAGGTTTGGAAGAGAGAGGGAGATGGGGAAAGGAAGGCGGAATAGGAAGAAGGAGAAAGGGGAGGGAAAGAGGGTAGAAAGGGATGATGGAACGTGAAGAGCAGACAAGGAATGCGGCAGAAGTTTGAAAAAAGAGTGCAGAAGGAGGGAAACGGAGAGGAGAGGAAATAGGAGTAGGTGGAAGAAGAGAAAAACGGAAGGAAATGAAGAAAGAAAGCAAGGCAAAGGGGGACGGAATAAATGACAGAATAGGTAGGAGAGAAAAGAGAGAATGAAGGAGAGAAAGTAGGAGGAGAAGAGGGAGAGAAGGGGTATAACTTACGACCTTGAGTGTATAATCTACCTCTCCATACATCAGGGGCGATGTCCTACCAGAAGGCATCCTGTCAGTGGCGATTATTCTTTTTTTCTTTCTTTTTCTTCTTTTTTATCTGGGAGGGGAGAGGAGGGAGGGGGAAGGTGGGGAAGGAGGTCCTTATGAGGAAGGGAGGCGCCAGGGGGAGGAAGGGAGTCGTAGGGGTCATGACCTGTCACCAGGGAATAAATATATATATATTTTTCATCTTTGAGTGTTTGACCTATTCCTCTTTTTCTTTCTACCCCCCCCCCACACACCTTTTCTAGCAGTATTGAATTTTGTCTCGCCCGCCCGACCCCGTCTCTCTGCCTACATGACCTCTTCCCTCAGGTCAGACAGAAATCAAATGTCGTCTCTTTACCTTTTGTCCTTTGACCCCGTTATTGGGAACGGACGCCCTTAAATGACTCAAGTTTTCATTATCTGAGAGAGAGAGAGAGAGAGAGAGAGAGAGATGGAGAGGGAGAGAGGGAGAGGGAGAGGGAGAGGAGAGAGGGAGAGGGAGAGGGAGAGGGGAGGAGAGGGAGAGGAGAGGAGAGAGAGAGAGAGAGAGAGAGAGAGAGAGAGAGAGAGAGAGAGAGAGAGAGAGAGAGAGAGAGAGAGAGAGAGAGAGAGAGAGAGAGGGAAGGGAAGAGGAGAGAGAAAGAGAGAAGGAAGAGAGAGAGAGGTAAGGGAGAGAGAGAGAGACGGGGGAAGAGAGAGGAGAGAAAGGGGAAAGAAGAAGAGAGAAGAGAGGGGGGAGAGAGAGAAGAGAGGGGAAGGAAGAGAAAGAGAGAGAGAGAGAGAATAATTTTCATTTTCGTTGTTGTCTTTGCTATTGTTGTTGTAGGTGCGTCTGTGACAATTAATGGTGCGGATAAAATCAATGTTGTTGGGATGTTGTTCTCGTTCTTGTTTACGATCATTTATTATTATTACTATGTTGTAATGATATGAATGGTGAAGATAATAAGAACAAGAAAAGGAATAAAAATGATTAAAAGATAATGGTAATAATAACATGATGATAATAATGATTTTTATTTTTGTTATCACATCATTATTATTATTAATTTCTTAACTAATAATTACATGATTACTATTAATGTTATCATCATGTTAATATTATAATAATTTGTATTATTATTATTTTTAATATAATTGTTATTATTATTATCATTATTATTTATTATTATTATTATTATTATTTATTATATTATATTATTATTATTATAATTATTATTATTATTATAATTATTATTAATTATTATCTATTATTATTATTATTATTACTATTAATATCACTATTGCTTTTACGATTATTAACAATAACAGTTAAAGATATATTGGTAATAAAAATCCTAATGAAAATGATAATCAAGATATTAACATTTTCATAATGGTTTTAATAATAATGTTGATAATGATGATGCGATGATGTGTATCATTTTCATTGTATTTTCAATTATTATTGTTATTAATTACATTAAGAATAATAATAATGATGAAACTGATTCTACTAATAATAATCATAATGATAATAGTAAAAATAACAATGATAATGATAATTATCTATATCATTATGATATTATTATTGTTATTATCATTATTGTCATTGTTATTATTTTTTTATTATTATCATTATTATTTTTGTTACTATTACTATTTGTATTATTATTATTTTTTGCTATTATTATCATCATCATCATCATCATCATCATCATCATCATCATCATCATTATTATTTTATTGATCTTATTATTATTCCTGAAAGAGAGAGAAATAAAGAGAAAGACAGAGGCAAGAGACAGTTGCCAACACGCGAGTCAAGTCGACAAAATCATTGATCCTCCCATATGGACGGAGCTCTGAGAATTCCGCGAGTTTTCATGTGTTTTTTGGGGGGGGGAGATAATTGGAAGAGGAGTTGTAGGGTAGGAGGAGGAAAGGAAGGGGAAGGGGGAGGAATGGTAAGGAAATGTAGGGGAACGGAGAGGGAAAGGGAGGAAAGGGAAGGGAAGGGGAAGAAAAGGGAAGGGTAGGAAAAGGAAGGGGAAGGAGAAGGGAAGGAAAAAAAATTGGAAGGGAAGGGAAGGAAAATTAACGGGAGGGGGGAATGGAGGAAATTAATGAATGGAAGGGAAGGAAGAAATTGGAAGTAAGGGGAATAGCAGGAAAAGGAACGGAAGGGAAGGGAAGGGAAAGGGTAAATGCCGCTTATGAGTGTCACTCAGCGTGTGGTAACATTAGACACAAACGGGAGACCAAGTTGGCAGCGAAAGGGGGGGGGGGGTAAAAGAGAGGAAGAGAAAAGGAGAAAGAAAATTCAGATAAGAGGGAGAGAGGGAAAGGGATTGACGGGAAATGGAGGGAAGATAAAAGGGAGTTAACGAAAGGTGGAGGGAAAATGGAGATATGAGAGGAAGAGAAGCGAGGGAGAGGAAAATAGGTGCAAGGAAGGGACTGACTAGGTGAAAGAGAGAGGGCAAAGGGAGGGAAGGGAGAGAGAGTAAGAGCGAGAAAGATGCAAGGAGAGCAGAAGGAAACAGATGAAAAACTGTGGAGGGAAGAGCGGGAGAAGGGAGGGAGGGAGACGGAGAGACGGAGAGGTGTATATACATACGTATATGTATATATACAATATATAATATATACTATTATATATATATATATATATATATATATATATATAGAGAGAGAGAGAGAGAGAGAGAGAGGGAGAGAGAGGAGGGGGGTGTAAGCTAACTTCCCCTCCTCCCCCTCTCTCTCTCTCCTTTTTTCTTCTCGTGACAAGGTCATTGCGTTGTTGCATGAGAGAGATCGACCTCGTTGCAAGCATTGTGCCTTTATATATTGCTTGTTTGGTATTAGGGTTCAGTGCTCTCTCATTTCTCGCTCGTATTCTTGGATTATACATGCATGCTTGCACGCATACATACATGCATATATATTTGTATCAATTCGTTTATTGCTGTGTCCAATATTACACACGGAGGAGGAGAGGGAAAGAAGAGAGGGAGAGAAAGAAAGAAAGAGAAGTGCAGGATTGTTGCATCTTCCCTGTTATAAATATTACAACTGATTAGTTATACCAGAAAAAATAATAGTATAGATCTTCATTATTTTTTCACTTTGGATTACTACTTTCCCGAGCATTGAAATCTCCGTGTACGATATCTCGTTACAATGTGTATTTTTAGTTCGTATGTATAATTATTATTTTTTACTTCATTACCGTTGATTGAGTTACAAAAGCAGCGTAAATAATTATCATGAGATGCGCGTGATAATGATAATAATAAAGATGGCGTGGCAATAATTATGAAATAATTATGAAGATTATATACTGATAATGAAAGTGGTTCCACGATGTTGAAGATTATAGTGTTAATAACATTGTTGAATAAAATGGGTAAAGAATCAGAAATAGAATGCAATTCATTATTCATGATAATAATAAGAGTTGAAAATAATATTCAGTCTTTTAAAGCCTTTTGAGTTTGCATGTCTAAAGTATATGAAGTGAGGCAAAATTCTTTCACGAATGAACAGGTGTTTTGCAAAATGATTAATAGTTCTGCTGTCATTCGCTTGAGATTTTGGAGACGCTAAAATATCCATTCACTTTTTCCCCTTGATTTATTCAGTCTGGTCAGTCATGTGAAGTTTCATACTTGAAAATGACAAGGTCAAGATATATTAGAGCCTTCCATCACGCGCAGTCCATGGGGAATGAAGATCCTCCACAGAACTTTTCTTTATTCTTTTTTTCTTCTCTCTCTCTTTCTAATGACCGCAATAATACCGGAATTCTTATCGTATCGTTTTGGCTCAAGAATAGCGACGGTACGAGCGGAGTAACTTGGAGTGTACTCTGCTCTCCGCTGATATGACCCCACACAATACATGATGAAGCCGACGTTGCCATAATCTTGAGAAACGCAAAGTTATCGCTCAAGAAAACCTATTAGGGCTCACATCTGCTGCCCTATGCCGTGTTGGGGAACATGGTGACATGCAAAATACACAACTGCCTCCCCGATTCCTTTATCACGCTCGGAGGTGTGGCGCCGCTGGATCCTAATATAGAATTAATTTGTCTATATTGGAGAGTCTGTCCATCTTTGGCATCAGTGGGACCCGCGATAGCACTTGGCTGAGCGGCTTCTCGCGGCCGTCAGCCAACACTCACTTTCCTGCCATCACGTTCACCTTCATGATTATGACGGAACTGCGAGCGGGCGAAGATGAATGGAAAGGGCTCTAGAATTACGGGAAGCACCGTTCATCTCCAAGTCAGAACGAAACTTATCACCCTTTCTAAGCTTCTCCCCCACTCACCCTTAACTTTAACCTCCCCTCCCTTCTCTCCCCACTCCCCATTCGTTCTTACTTCCCTATTACACAGTTTCTTTCTCTCCGTCTCTCTCTCCCGCCCCTTGGAAATCTTCTTAGTCCTCCAAAGTAAAGAAGTACAATTAAAAAGGAATAATACAGTTTGTAATCACCTGTACCACGAACGTTGAATGCGGAGTGAGTGCGTGAATGAAATCGACAATTATCTCATTGCCTCAGGGGTTGGCAATCCTGACCGCCAGGTCTTTCTTACACTCTGGCGCAGGCCTGCCAACCCTCCCGAAACACGAAGCACGCGTACCAATCCAGTCTGGAGTTGCTTTAGTTGGGAAATTGCTGATTATTTTTCCAAAGGACAAATAGATGTTATTTTATTCGCCTCATTCGCGGATGGTGCTTATCTATATTTATGCGAGCCAGACAGCAACCAAGCCCTTCATTATTGCGTACATACAGTTGTGTAATACAAGAATAGGTATTGTGTTGGCATTCTTCCGTGAGACGATGGTAACACTGGGCTGCGCTTCCAAAACAAAGAACAGGTGAAGGTGTGGCTCTGGACTACAGTCAAACCTCCATGATCGCTCCGCTACTACCGCGTCTTCCCGCATAGAACGGCAATCCTTGTATCCTCCCCGGTCACTCTGGGGCACCGCCGTATTGGCCGTGTATTAATTTCCCGACGGCGAGGCCCTCTTCCCGTCGAATCCGCCCGTGTGGGGAGGTAAAGAGGTTTTCAAGAACTTCTCCCCCGGACCACTACAGACGGGAACACGGTGGCTCGGTTCAAGAAGCTGTTAAGCGGCGGCAGCGGTATGGGTGAATTGCCCAGATTTTATGATACGGTTTTCGACCTCAAGAAGACCAGGGTTATCGCTCCGCTCCGCCGACCGCAGGAACTGAAGGTTAAACGCCGCCAAAAATCTGAACCTTTATAACGGGAGGCTTCTAAACCGAACGCCATTCATTATGCTTATATATTTACTCTTTTTTTCTTCTTTATTTCTCTTCGGAGCTTTTGGTAGAGGCCGAGTAATCCACGTAAACCAATGGCTAATTCTCTCTCTCTCTCTTGCTCCTCATTTCATTACGAAAGAAAGAGAAAGAGAAAGAGATTGATAAACAGAGAGGATTTAAAGTCATTGTATTCATAATGGTTCCTCAGACATGGAGAAGAATGTCGTAGTTCATAAGAGATTCAAAGTGGAAACATAGGTTGAATAATTGATGTTTGTTGTGTCTGGTGTCGGGAGGTGATAAAGAAAGGGAGAGGGTGATAATGCGAATAAAGAAAAGAGTGGTTCTTAGGCGTGTTGTTATTTGTAAAGGTTGATAAAGAATGATTGGTTAAGAAAATGCTACTTGTGTTTTGCGGTGAAGGGCGAGCGTTTTTTTGATGTTTTATGGCAATGGGCTAATGGAAGATCGAGTTCGGGTTGAGACGAAAGGGTATTTTTTCGTAAAGTAGATAATAATATTGATGATAAAAGAGAAAGAGATATGAGGGCACATGTACACATCACGCACACACATACACACACACATTCATGCATATACAAACATACATACATACCAACAGAGAGAGAGAGAGAGAGAGAGAGAGAGAGAGAGAGAGAGAGAGAGAGAGAGAGAGAGAGATACAGAGAGAGAGACAGACATACAGAGAGGGAGAGAGAGAGAAAGAAAGAAAGAAAGAGAGAGAGATGATGAACAGAGAGGGGACTGTTAGATTGTCAGGCTGTCAGGGGAACAACGTAAGCACAGTTACGCGAACATCCGGCAATTAATTTTCTCTATGGCTGTGAGGATGAAGTGTAAGGTTTTCAGACGTACTTAGTGCTGGGATGACCTTCCGTCCCTTCGCTGTTAGAGGGTTGTTAGAGTGGGTGTTGTTCTTCGTTGTTAGTATGGTTGTTAGTGTAGTAGTTGTTAGTATAGTTGGTTTGTTGTTAGTGTAGTAGTTGTTAGTATAGTTGGTTTGTTGGTAGTGTAGTAGTTGTTAGTATAGTTGGTTTGTTGTTAGTGTAGTAGTTGTAGTTGCTTGTATGGTTGTTGCTCTTCGTTGTTGGTATGGTTAGGGTTGTGGTTGTTAGTGTGGTTTCTCTTCGTTGTTAGTGTTGTAGTTGTGGTTAGTATGGTTGTTGCTCTTCGTTGTTAGTATGGTTGTTAGTGTTGTAATTATGATTATTTCTCTTCGTTAGTGTGGTTGTTAGTGTTGTAGTTGTAGTTAGAATGATTGCTTCTATTCGTTGTTAGTATGGTTGTTTGTGTTGTAGTTGTTAGTCGTTAGTATGGTGTTCTGTTGTTCGTATGGTTGTATGGTTGTCCCTCTTGGATTGTTAGATTGTTGGTATGATTGTTAGTTTAGTCGCTAGTATGGTTGTTAATATGCAGCATGGTTGTAGTTATAATTGTAGTTAGTATGACTTAGTAGTTAGATAATTGTTAGTATGCTCGCTGCTCTTGGTCGTTAGTATGATCTGATGTGAATGACCTGTGCGGAAAATGGTAGGTATGAGGAAGTGATTTTGTGATTGATCTGAATCGTGGTTTGTGTAAGAATTTTATTTCTTTCTATTTGTTTATGCACACACACAACAACACACACGACCACACACACACACACACACACACTCACACACACACACACACACACACACACACACACACACACACACACACACACACACACACATCACACATTTCACATACAATACACGTATATTCATGTACTTGTTAATGTTATTTACAAAACCAGGCGCAAATGTTTTAAACATTAAATATATATTATAAAGGTTCGGTAAAAAACAAAAAAAAAAAAAACAACTAAACAAAAGCAGAGAAATATCGCCGTCGGTGATGATCGGAATTAGGAAGTAGACAAAGGTCTCGACAAGGCCAGGAGGAACGCCCTCTATGGATTCTTGCTTTTCCCCCTTTCTTCGAAGCATCCGCCATTCACTCTCTCTCTCTCTCTCTCTCTCTCTCTCTCTCTCTCTCTCTCTCTCTCTCTCTCTCTCTCTCTTTACATATAATATTTTTATTTATATGCACATTCAGACACACACACCACAAACACACACGCAGACACACAGTCTCTCAATCTTTCTCTTTCTCCCTCTCTCTCTTTTCTCCCTCCCCTCTCTTTCTCCACCCTTTCTCTCGCCACAACTCATCCTCACCAACCGTCAGGGACAGATTTCGTGCCCATCGTCTGTATTCCGCATCCACCCGTCAGGAGTATCCACCTGTGCTTGCTCTTGTACCACCTCTTTCGGTCGTTATACTGTATCCGCCGTTACGGGATTCATAACCGTTCACCTGTAGTTTCTCTGTGGCCTTTCTTCTCCGTTTTGTGTCTGGTCGGATGCTGTGTGTAATCCTTAGGTTTGGGGGATTTGTGCGGGGTTTCTGGCCATGTTCTGTTCTCTTATTTCTTTCTTGTTAGTGTTGATGGTCGTTGTTGTTGTGTTGATGTTCGTTGTTGTTAGTGTTGATGGTCGTTGTTAGCGTACATGGATTACGTTTAAAAATGTATGCTTATCTTGCGAGTTTCTATTGATGTAGTTGACTGCCATAGAATATTTAAAATGAAAAAAAAAAAAAAAAAAAAAAAATTGTTCATGTAAATGGTCTGGTTTTCGTGCGTGTATAGAAGGGTATACACGAGCCGCCAAGTGCATGTATTGAAGAAACAAGCGGTAGGGCCATTTGTCACCGATGAAGGAAACGAAGAAACCGAGAGGCGTGCGAGAGGCCGACTACGAGGCTCGCGTGGAGGACGGGAAAAGGTGGAGGGGAGGGGAAGGGGAGGGTTAAGATGGTTCGCGACGCAAGGACGAAATTCGTCAGAGGTCATGGATGGTCTTTTTCATGATTTGGATACAAGGTTCGTTAATATCTCCCAAGTCTAAATATCCGAAAGTTTGTGGATCTCTCTCTCCCTCCCTCTCTCTCTCCCTCTCTCCCTCCCTCCCTCTCCCTCACATATTGAGGGACGTTGACGAAGTTGATGATCAGGTTTGCATGTGATAATGAGACATGCCCCACCAGCGGCGGGTACACGCTGTTGCCCTATAATTTATCCTGATGGCCGTGCCCCTACACTAGTCGCGGCTCAAGACTCGCTTCCCATACACATGCCCCTCTCCTCCCACCCCCATGCCCCTCCACTACCCCTCTCTATCTGCCCCCTCCTCCTACCTCAACCCTGTTCTACCGGCCTTTCCCCCTTCTGCTCCCTGCCGTACCTCCTCCCCTCCCACTTCGACCCTCTTCCTCCCTCCACCTTCTACTCCCTTCCCCTTCGTCATAGCGACCGTCGCTCCATATCTTCCCGTCCGTCAGTGCTGTCAGAAACGCTATCCATCAACAATAACAATGGATATCAAATTAATGAGTTCTAAGCGTTCTTCTCTTCGCATAACAAAGCAGTTCTAAATGTTATTCGCTCCCCCCTCCCCACCCCCTATTTCTTAGGCTTGGCAAGGGCATCTTGGAGACGGCGTACCCCGGGCCCAGTTGGGCATGACCACTGCATGTCATTACGGCGGCCTGGGCTCTCCGCGCTGTCTCGCTCGCTACTTCCTCCCGCTCGCCGCTGAAGAGATAAACTGATAAGTGTTATCTCGAGGACGATATGTTCTGTGCGTATATGGGCCTCGAAGACTTAGACTTCTCGTGTAAGAAGCCTTAGTTTTCCTTTTGTTATTTATACCGCTCTCTCTCCCACATCAAAAGGAGGAAATTCCATTGTGGGAATGAATGCACGTCTCCAGTGAAGCATCTCGGAGTGTCTCGGGACAGAATCACTTCCGAATGCTTATTGATCTCAAGTTCCCCAAAACCCCTCCTCCCTGAAGGCCTTCGCATAAGATGGAGAAGGGGGACCCGGACCTGGAGAGGGGCAGGAGAGGGGTGACGGGGAGGGGCGTTTAAGGACGATTTTATCAATGAGGAGGACAAAGCGAACGTTTCAGGGGGCCGCCGCGTCCGTCCGTCCGTCCGTACGCAATATTCATGAAACATTCCCGAGTCTCAAACGTTAC
This sequence comes from Penaeus vannamei, assembly GCF_003789085.1. Taxonomy (NCBI): domain Eukaryota; kingdom Metazoa; phylum Arthropoda; class Malacostraca; order Decapoda; family Penaeidae; genus Penaeus; species Penaeus vannamei. The sequence goes on along the minus strand of NW_020869124.1, from coordinate 655,461 downwards.
GCTCAGAAGATTTTTATTGCTTCTTTGACTCCTGGGATGTAACCGCCGAGTGTCACCGGCGGAGATGTGCGGAGAATCTCCAACGATGCATGAGTCTGCTGATCCCCCGCAGACACATGGCGATGTCGTGTCTGCGTCCTCCTGAAGGGAGGGGCGGGGGCGGCGGAGGGGGGGCGAGCGGGTTTCTGTTGGGAATGCTTCATCACGCTACTCTGAAGCGGCGAGCGAAGCCGATTCATCGTGCGGCTCGGGGCTTTTTCTTTTGGACGTTTTTTGGCAGATGGAAACTGTTTGATGTTGAGGTGAAAGATGTTATGCATTCGCCCTCTCTTTATCGTTTCTTGAAGGCGATATCATACCTGCCTCACGAATTGTGATTAAAATCATGCAGCGACAACATTAGACGAAACAAATGCTCAAGACGCAAGCATTTTTTTTTCTTAGGGAATCAAATTTTGATAAAACCTGTTCGCCAGTGACACAGGTAGTGCTTTTAGTGAAGCGTGCCTGGTCGAAGCAATGAAACCCGGGATCAAGAGTCGCAATCGAGGGCACGAACATAAACATAAGATTGGTAGAAGCTGTTTTCCGACAGCAGGTGTAGTGAGTGCTTGTTAAAATCTTCAGAAATTTATGTCTTTGTTAATAAGTAAAATGTTCATGTCAGAAAATGGTGTTTGGTGTGTAGGCACAAGCAAGTAAGAAAATGAGCCCTTCCTCTTCAAATAACGAAAAAGAAACTATTTGGTTTGTTCAAGCGTTTTCATTTAGTCTCGGCAACGCCAGTGATAAAATACCATTAACCTTGGTACACGTTACACCGATATCAACGGAGCATCTGTAGTGCCCATCACGGCGGCTCTTAATAGCAACTGCAAACTGAAAAACAAGCAACAGCAACACGTATTATCAACGGAGGGTTTTGAGAACAGCTGAGCGCCGGTAGTCTGGAGGGAGCGCGGCGGCTGGCCAGAGACTCACCGGTTCGTTTTAGTGGGCATTTTCTGGATAATGCCTCTGGCGGGCCTGCTGCCTCCTCCTCGTCCTCCTTCTCCTCCTCCTCCTATTCTTTCTCCTCTTACTTGTCTTCTTTTCCTCCTCTCCTTTATCCTCCCTACCTTCCATGTCTCTCCATATCTCTCCCGCCCCTTATCTTTACCACGCGTCTTTCCTCTTCGCTCCCTCTTTGTTTTAGTCGCCTTTCTCTCCTGTTCCCTCCTCCGTCCGCGTCTCGGCTGAAGCCCAGGTCCCCGGCATGGCCCAGCCCCCACCGTGGAATGTGTAATAGGCAGGAATGTGGGATGTGCGAGGAATGAGTTATGGTAAAGAATGTTTAATGACTGAGGCAGAGGGGCAGGTCCGTCGGTCGAATCGCTCCTGCTGTATTATACATCTATCATGTCTGATGAGCGGAGGGAGAGATAAGGCAATCGGTGAGTGATTAAGGGAATTCAGTGATAAGGGGATTGAAGAGCGTGGAAATGTTTTCTGTAGATTGTTTATTTGGTTGGGTAAATAATCCATAAGCTTTTGGGGAAATATTTATCTACTGTTACACTTTATACTATTTATGAAAGTACGAATGATTACACCCTCTATTCACTTTTTTAGATGAATTTCCGCATCGTCGGATCAATTTTTCAAGATCCAGAAAGCACTACAATAAACTTTTAACATTTCCCACACGATGATGAAATATTCTCGGCAAGAGACATCGTTGATAATGCATCATAACTGGAATTGCAACCTGTGCAGTAGTAATTACACGTTTCGGAGTTTGGTGTTTAAATGTTGACATTGCAGACAGATTCCTTCCGTTTGCGCGGGGAATGAAAATGTCGGAAGACGTATAAATAAATTGATAATGACGATTTTCTTTTGAGAGAGAAGAGAGAGGAGAGAGAGGAGAGAGAGAGAGAGAGAAGAGAGAGAGAGAAGAGAGAGAGAGAGAGAGAGAGAGAGAGAGAGAGAGAGAATGTGTGATTTTTCAAAAACTTTGCATCTATATCATTTTTTAACTTATCATGTTATACTGCCCCTTCCGCTGTCGTATGTATTTTTTTTCCTCCATTCCTTCCATTATTCCGTGACACATCGAATCATCACAGTATTAGAGATCCAGTATGTCAATTACGATAAAAAAATCTACTCGAAATACCTGCGCGATCAGTAATCTTGGTACTCGCTTGGTAAGTAATTATTGATC
>NW_020869124.1:627262-632262 GCF_003789085.1 Penaeus vannamei | reverse complement strand
GAGAAGAGGAGTTGGGAAGGAGCGATAGAGGGAAGGATGAGGGAGAGCTAGTTCTCGAGTCAACTCTCGTTCCTCTTTTCCTGTGGTTTCGAGACTACGAAGATATAAGTAGCATTAAGAAAGCCCTCTTGATATATAGCACAGAAGACTTCTAACAGTTAGAAACCACTGTAAACAACGGCTGATAACCCGCTGTATAACGTAGAGTTTTGAGTCCGTAGGATTTTCCGTTTGTGCTGCTGTTCCTCCAGGCAGTCTCTTAGGATCTGGTAAATAATACATTTTTCTTGACGATCTTTTTCAATAAATAAATAAAATTGGTAGACTCGTAGCAGAAGTATAACAACTACCCTCATCTCAAAACAGGAATAAGGTAAAAATCCTCTCCCTGCAGACACCTGAGCGAAGAGAAGGATAAACACGTCCCTGAAGGATTCTTTCATTTCAGAATTCGTTTGTAATGGAATATGCCTCAAGGACATTATCTGCCTTAAAAGAAAAATAGGATAGAGAACCTCATGGCACGATGCAATCCATGAACCACGAAGACAGGAAAATTCAAAAAGAAATCCTGGGAAATGGTAGACCAACACCAACCTCTTTATCCCATGTAAAGGGAATAAAATCGTTTACTTAAAACAGCTGATTAGGTGAATGTGTACCAGAGGAAATATATAAATAGATAAGATAAAAAGAGTTATTCAGAATATCCTCCAGAATCCTTGGCCAACACCGTGCTCGTCCACAAGGCTCATTTTATCCATTCACAGTTGCAGAAGGTAGCTTACAACGGATAACATACTTTAAAAAAACAGGATTAATTCATTTATATCAAGTAGATAGATGGTATTTTTCGCTTGTTTATGTAACGACGATCGCATATTATACATTGTTATTCAAGGTTTTAAAATTTGAATATGATTGTAAAGACTCCGTGACCTTGCCAGTGAATGATCATAAACAGGTCCAGCACGTAAAAATGGACGCGGCGAACGGAGACTGAATATTACCAGAATTTGTTGCTACAGTAACTATGTGTTAACTTAGAAGAGTTGATATCAGGTGTGTCTGTGTCTGTGTCTGTGTGTGTGTGTGTGTGTGTGTATGTGTATGTGTGTGTGTGTGTGTGTGTGTGTGTGTGTGTGTGTGTGTGTGTGTGTGTGTGTGTGTGTGTTGTGCTGTCTGTGTGTCTTTGTGCGTAAGCCTGAGAATACATATACATGAATACGAACAAGTACACACGTTTTACGAGAATGTGGATGCCTACGAGCGTGAGTTTCCTCGGGCGAACGAGGTCTGACGCAAAGCAGAGTCGCCGTCGCCTCCGCCCAAACTGCCCAGCGATAATTCCCAATCGTGTGTTTAATAGACCCAGGTTGCGAAGTACCTGCGTGATCGTAACGCTGGAACCAAGGTCACATTAGCTGCTAAATGGTCACGGATTTGCATGGCTTACAAGCACTTACTCATTATTGGGCATGCGTACCCCCACCCAGTCCCTACCCTCCTCCCCTCGGACGCAAAACGACAAAAAGTCATTTTTTGTCAGAGGCATAAATTCGGTCTTTCGTCACTTGTCCATTTTCTTTGTGTGAATTCACTGTATTGCAGCACTTGGCAATTATGTAAATGCAATTTGTAGATAACGGTAGATATTTGATGCAGATCAATGTAGATAAGGCCAGAAATGTTCTACCACATTAAGTGAACTTTGTTCCACAACTTGTCTGCGAAGGTCGCCCGAGGAACAAAGGTCGTCCAGGGCGAGTTCGGGAGAGGAACGAAACAGTTACTTCGCCAAGGTCGGCTGTAGAACGTGGCTGGAAATGTGCGTTACTGCGTCACACGCGCGCACGCAAGCACGCACGCACGCGCACACACGCACACACGCACACGCACACGCACACACACACACACACACACACACACACACACACACACACAACACACACACACACACACACACACACACACACACACACACACACACACACACACACACACACACACGCACTAAAAGAACATACAACCACGCATAATCCACACATAATGCATAAATAAAAACTTTTCACACGCACTCCTTGCCTGTTATAAAGATGAAACCTTTTTAAAATATTTATGATTAGTCTTTTAATCCTAGCAAAGGACTGGGATGTGACGGAGAGCAAAAAGGCCAAAAACTAACTATGAGGATAATTAAACAGATTTCACAAGATTAACCTTTGTTGGAGTGATAAAGAAGGCGAGAGAGAGAAGAAGAAAAAAATGGAGAACATTTTGCAGAGGCTGAAAAAGACAATTAATCCGATATATGGTGATTTGAGAATTCATTTATTTCTTCTATTCTCGTTTTAGAACAATTAGTGAAGTAGTATGATAATGAAGTTAATTGAACTTGTTTTTTTTTTATTTTTTTTATTTATTTTTTATTCTTTTAAATTCTATTCTACCAATTCGCAAACTAATGTCCATTCTCGTTTTCTCTTTCCAGGTATGATCTTTTAAGGGGAGACGTCAACGTTATGAATTCATAAGGTACAGTAAACGATAAAAGGAGATTCCGTCTGGTCGCCATGCACTCGAGAGAAATAGAATATTAAGTGTAAGGTGGAAATTTCAACATTAAAATGGAATAGTAAGTTCTATGTTCTATGTCGTTCCATCGTGATGAGGTGATGAGAGAGAGAGAGAGAGAGAGAGAGAGAGAGAGAGAGAGAGAGAGAGAGAGAGAGAGAGAGAGAGAGAGAGAGAGAGAGAGAGAGAGAGAGAGAGAGAGATGAGAGAGTTGAGAGAGAATGATTATAATGTTGATAGTAATAATCTTTACTTCCACTTAAACAATGAGACCATAAAAGGAAATATATCACACTCCAGTAAGCTAAATCCGAATTTTAGATATTTTACAAGTTGCAAACATATACAATTTCCACAGTAAAAATTGATATTGTTTATGTAGATAACATTTATTAACTCTAACCTGTTGCGGATTCTTGCTCCTCATACAGTCAACAATGTCATATAGATATTGTTACAATTGTTGTTATCATCATTAGTAGTAGTATTTGCATTGGTGTTAGTTTTAGTACTAGTACCAATATTATTATTACTGTTGATATTATTAATATTATTATCATAATTATCATTAGTAGTAATAACAACAGTAATGACAGTACTATTATTATCGGAGGTGGCATAGCTCAGAGTCGAGTGCAGGCTTTGCAATCGCTGAGTCCGAGTCAGCCCCTCTCGGTAGACTCAGCCGTGAGTACTGGCTTCATGAAGGGGTCGAAGTCGGACCGGATGTTCGTCCAGGGATGTTCCTCTTGTGTCCAATCGGATGTGTAGGACCAGCTTCTGTCGTTCCTATCATTATGCTATAGTAGGGAGGAGAGAAAGTATGTTATATATTAGTAGTAGTAGTATTCTGTTTTATCATTTCGTAGTATCATCTCATGCAACACGCAAATTATTGCTTTGCCTTGTCCTCATGTTTCGTTCGCGGTGAAAATGATAGGATGAATAGTGAAATACATGGGGATTTAGAACCTTAAATACTAATAATAAAGGAAAGATATTTGTATACATTTATTAACGGGGGTTACACGATCATATTTTCTTAGAGAGAGAGAGAGAGAGAGAGAGAGAGAGAGAGAGAGAGAGAGAGAGAGAGAGAGAGAGAGAGAGAGAGAGAGAGAGAGAGAGAGAGAGAGAAAAGAGAGAGAGAGAAAGAGAGAGAGAGAGAGAAGAGAGAGAGAGAGAGAGAGAGAGAGAGAGAGAGCGAGAGTCGAGAGTCAGACAGACAGAGACAAGACCGCCCATACCCCCCGCCCCCTCCCCTCCCGTCATTCCCAAAGGCAAGAATCGGCCTGTGGCAGAGCTTAGGGGAGGAGGGGGAGGGGGTGGCAGGAAGAAGGGGTAAGGGGTGGAGAGGGAGAGGGAGAGGGGGATGGATTCGTTAAGGGGCCTCATTCCCTGTCATTCTAATGAGTGTTATTTATGGAGTAGTTTGTCTTCGTGCGTAAGATGTTGGTAACATTGTGTAATGGCCGGCCAGGAGAGCGCCGTGAGCTTTGCCTTTCAGGAGATTGCTCCACGCTCTTGCGTGTGAATATAGGGACATTTATACTTATATATATATATATATATATATATATATATATATATAATATATATATATATATATATATACTGTGTGTGTGTGTGTGTGTGTGTGTGTGTGTGTGTGTGTGTGTGTGTGTATAAAAGTACACACACACACACACACACACACACACACACACACACACACACACACACACACACACACACACACACACACACACACACATATATATATATATATATATATATATATATATACATATATATATATATACATTTATATTTGTGTGTATCTGTATAGATTTGTATATGTATATATGTATATATTTACACATATTTATTTATATTTATGAACATATAAAAGTACATATTTGTGTGCACAAAACAATGCTGCCATCCACAAAAATGTGTTGATATCCACGATTCCCTGTAAGAATATATATAAAAAATTATTAAAAAAAACAATTACAGGAAGAAATATATTTTTCTGGGACGTTCTTACGGTCATTTGGCGGCGACGGCTTCGCTGCGGGACCTTGTGACCGCCTAATTATGTCATCAGAGGGAGACGAAAATTGTCGCGTCTCTTCTCTGTTCCTCTCTACCCTTTCTCGGTCTATTTATCTCCTTCGCTCCTTTATTCTTCTTTATCCTCGTATGTTAGTATTACTTTTTCCGCGTGTCTTGGTCTGTGGTTCATTTTTCATGCATGCGACGCCTAATCTCTCCACCTTTGTCTTTCTCTTTCTTCTTGTCTCACCTTTATCTTACTTTTGTTCTACCTTCCTTTTTTTCTTATTTTATTTCTTGTTTTTTTCTATATCCCTTCCTTCTTCTGTTCTGTTGATTCTGCTTTCTGCGTTTCTTTTCCCTTGTTATCCTTATTCGTCAGCTCTTCC
>NW_020869124.1:609762-614762 GCF_003789085.1 Penaeus vannamei | reverse complement strand
CTAAACTTTCCAAACGCTGTTATCTATTCTTCTTGTTTTTTCTCCGTTTCCTTATTTCGCATCTCTCCTCTTCTCACTTTACTTGTTCTCCTTCCCAGACCCGAGAGAGAGAGAGAGAGAGAGAGAGAGAGAGAGAGAGAGAGAGAGAGAGAGAGAGAGAGAGAGAGAGAGAGAGAGAGAGAGAGAGAGAGATGGGGGTAAGGGTCGAAGGGTCGAATGGTGGACATAAAGAAGAAAGAGAGAGAAAATGAGAAAAGGATAGAAGGAGAAGAGATAAAGAGAGAGCTGGATAGGATGAGGAACCAGCGAGGGGGATAGGAAGATAGGAATAAGATCATAAACAGAAGCAAAAAGGCGAGATGATAAACGAGAGAGAGATAGAAACAATTAACAAGAGAGGAGAGAGAAGCGAAAAAAGAGAGAAATAAAAGAGAAAAAAGCGAAACAGAGAGAAATGAGAGAGTAAAAGACGAAAAAGAGAGAAAATAAGCGAAAAAGAGGAATATTGTCGTCATACTCCTTCGCTGTTGGATTATTCTCTCATTATCCTTCTCCCTCTTCTTTTGCCATGTCCTATCCTGCTAAAGGCACAGAGTTTTATCTTGGGTTTATAATTCTATTGTTATTTATCGTCAAAACGTTTTTTCTACTTGTCTTTGTTTTGAAATTCTTAGTAATGTTGTTTATCGCCATTAGTATTACTGTTGTTGTTGACGCTGTTTGTTTTTGTCTTCATCATCTTCATCTTTGTCTCCTTCATTTCCTTTTCATTCCCTCCTTTCTTCCCTGCCCGTGCCTATTCTCTCTCCTTCGCTTCCATCCTCTACCAACCTCCCTATCTACTTTTTATTCTCCCTGGGTGGTCTTTCGCCTCCTCCTCCTCCCCTTCACTCTTCCTCCTACCCTATCACCACCTCCCTTCTTGCCTCCTCCTCCTCACATCTCTCCCCCCCACACCTCCCTCAATCTCCTCCTCCCTCACCCCCTTCCCCCCTCCCCCTACACCTCCCCTCTCCTCCTCCTCCCCTCCCCACCACCCCTCCTTGCCTCCTTCTCTTCCTCCTCCCCACCTCCTGCCCCCTCACCTCTCTTCCCAACCACTCCCCTCACACCTCCTCCTCCCGCCCCCACCCCCCTTGCCTCCTCCCCTCCTCTCCTTCCCAAATCCCTCCCCCTACACCTCCTCCTCCTCTCCCCTCCACCCCTCTTGCCTCCTTCTTTTCCTCCTCCCCTCACCTCTCTTCCAACCCCTCCCCTACACCTCCTCCTCCTCCATCCTCCCCCACCACCCCTACTTGCCTCCTTCTCTTCCTCCCCCCCCGCCTCCTGCCCCCTCTCCTCTATTCCCAACCCCCCCTACACTCCCCCCGCCTCCTCCCCGGGTGGCTACTTCAGGGGCCGCGAGATCCTGCCGGGCTCGATCAGGTGCCTTTTGTGTGTATGATTTTTTGTTTCTTTGATTTGTTTACGCTTGTGGGTGTGTTTGTTTGTTGGTTGACTTTGTTTGTTTCGTTTTTGGTCGAGTGATGTTGGAAAATTTGGAGTTTGGAGTGTAGGGGTGTTTGTTTGTGCGTGGTGTGTGTGTGTGTGTGTGTGTGTGTGTGTGTGTGTGTGTGTGTGTGTGTGTGTGTGTGTGTGTGTGTGTGTGTGTGTGCGCGCGTGTGCTAGTGTATGTATGTTTGTTTGTGTTTGTGTTTATATCCACGCGCTTGTATGCGCGATATTTGAGAAATTACCATTCTTCAGCCGTCAAAAAAAAATATATATATATCATTATGAGTGTCTGTGATAACAATGCTTGAACGAAATATAATCCATCATCATATATTTTTATTCAAATTCCCGATTTGATTTTACTGGCATTCCAACGGCCGTGTGCACCATGATATTCTCCGGGCGGGCAGTAAACATTTACAGCAGACACTGGGCCAAACGTTGCATAATGTGCTCCTGCGTCTAAATTTAGCCGTTCACGATTTGATTTCTTCGTCTCTGCTTTGTTTCTTGTTGCTCTGTTCGTGCGTTGCGGATTCTGCTTTATTTTCGGATTCTTATTGCTTATTGTTTGTCTTGTGACTCGGTGTCCTTTTATCTCTAAAGAAAATATTAGATTTATGATATTGATAATGATGATTGTAATAATAATATTGATAATGATAATAACAATGAAAATGATATTGATAAAGATAGCATTGTTAATAATATTGATCATGATAATAACAATAATGAAAATGGTGATACTTTTGATGAATGAATAGAAAAAATAAATAATAAGAGTAGAGAAATTAGAAAGCTTACCGAACGATTATAAACAAAACCAAAATACGGTGTTCATTTTCCCATACATTGTCGAAACTGCGCCATCTATTGAGCAAACGCTACACTAGAGGTCCAGCAAACTCCGCAACCCAACATATTTTTTTTTCTTTTCTTTTTTTTTAATCTATAGTTCCTTATTATCACCCTGTTGTGCTGCCGACAGCTGTCCCCCGGCGGTCGGCCCACAGGAATCCCACTTTCCTGTGATGCCGACGCTCAAGGTCTCCCACAGAAGGAAATGCCGCTTGGCTCTTGGGAGTGAGATTGCTCGTGTGTTCTTGCTTTTGTGTGGGAGGGATTTAGAGGGATTTGTCTTGTTTGGGCTTGGTTTTATGTGGGATGGAATGAGGGATTTTTTTTGTTTGGTCTTAGTTTTATGGGGGATGGAATCAGAGGGATTCCTTGTTCTTACTTTTATGTGGGACGATATTAGAGGGATTTTTTATGTTCTTACTTTTATGTGGGATGGAATCAGAAGGATTTTTTGTTAGTTTTTTTGCTTTTATGTGGGATGAAATGAGAGGGATTCTTTTTCTTGCTTTTATGTGGGATGGAATTAGAGGATTTTTTGTTCTTGGTTTTATGTGGGATGGAATCAGAGGGATTCTTGTTCTTGCTTTTATGTGGGACGAAATAAAAGGGATTTTTCGTTTGTTCATTTTTTATGGGACGAAATCAGAAGGATATCTGCTCTTGTTTTTATGTGGGGCGAAATATTTTATTTGTTCTTGCATTCACGTAGGACGAGATCAGAGGGATTTCGTGTTTGTTCTTGCTTTTATACGCGACGAAATTAGAGGGATTTCTCGTGTGTTCTTGCTGTTTCGTGAAACGAAATAATAGGGAGAAAAAAAACAGAAGATAATGGCCTCTTGATCGATTTTTTTTTTAAGTGGATATGATGCATTCGGAACGCGCCAATCACGTGACTTTTTTGGCTACGTGTGTATTACATCATTACCTCTCCTGATCCTCTTTTTCGGACAGATACGAATTTACAAATCCTCTTCCCGTTCCTCCCCCTTTGGGCTTTATGAAGCGACGGCTCGTGTCCATCCGTCGTCGCCTCATACCGTCGCCCCAGATACCCAAAAGCACAGATTTTTTCCAGGACGGCTATCGACCTCGTCTCCCTGCGGACCCGCTGTTGCAACGCGCGAGAGCTCCCTTTTCGGGCCTGTTTTTGCCATCGCCACAGTACTTCGACACCTCGATCGGGAAGGTGTCGACATCTTGGCACGGCGCGGGGAGGGATGTCTGGCACCGGAGGGTAAGAGCGGAGTGCCACGGCCAGTTGGTGTCCGCTCTTCCAAGGGGTGGTCTCTGTGTCTCTTCTCTTCTTCCTCCCTTTTTCCGTTCATGCTTTTCTTCCTTCCTTCTTTCTTTTCTTCTTTACGTTGTTTCCCTTCCTTCGGTCTATTATTCCTTCTTTTCATTCGTCCTTCTTCTCTTCTTGTTTGCTTCCCTCCTCCCCTTCCTGTGTTCTTTTATCTATTATTTCCTTCCTTCCTTCTTCTCTTCCTATTTCCTTCTCTCTCTCCCTCTCTCCTCCCTCTCTCGCCCCAGATCACGACCCTCCAATGTTATACAATGCCTTGCGGTCGTGACGCTGTGTAGGTCGGTCGGAATGGTCGTCTTGGTGGTCTTGTTCATATATATTCAGGTCGTAAGTCTGATAAGTCTTTTTTCTGTGTCGTCGGAGCGAGATAATGACTTGGATTATGTCGTCATGTCTGGATTTGAGTTAATAAGGGTGGTCGTAGAGAGGACGACTAGTAATATTTTTTTGTGAAGGGATGTGATTCTTGCTTTTTATTTTTTTTTTTTTTTTTTATTTATTTACTTATTATCGTCACTATCATAGTCATTCTTATTAATTTACTGGTATCATAGAATTATCTATCGAACCTGTATTGTGTGTGTGTCTGCGCGCGCGCGTGTGTTCATGTTTTTGGCGTGTGCATACGTTCGTGTGTAATTTGGTCGAGGCAGAACACGACCGCCGTGCTGCTGGTGTGAGGTCGTAGCGAGGTATAGTGGATATGTGATCTTGGCAAACTGGTTAAGGTGTTGGAGTGTACAGGTCAGCTGGATTACATAGAGGGGAGGGTGAGGTTGGTGGTGGAGTGGGGGGTGGAGAGGGGGGAAGAGTGAGGGGAGGGGAAAGGTGGCGGAGTGAGAGGGGTTGGAGGGTAGGAAGAAAGGGGGAGAGGGAGGGACGGTAGAGGGATATGGGAAAGGACGGGGGATAAGGAAGGGGAGGTGTGGAAGAGGGTAGGGAAGGAGGACTGGGAGGGAGAAGGATAGAAGGGGATAAGGAGGGAGATAGGGGTGGGGTTGGTTGTGGGGGAAGGAAGGAGGAGGGATAGAGGTCGTGGAGTGGTTTGAAGGAAGGGGGAAGGGGGTGGGGGTGGCGTAGCAGGCATGGAATAGTGGGAGGGGCATGGAAGGGGGTGTGAAGGGGGTGGACCAGCGTGTGATGGGAAAGGGGGAGCAGTGTGGGGTGTGGGGTGGAGAAGGAAAGGGAGAAGAGGTTAGTAATGATGTTACCCAAGCTGCCGGATTTGAACTTTTGCCCATTTAAGGGGCCATATTGGTGCAGAATTTTTAAAAACTATTGGCCAGGATTACTCCGAGGGTTGTGTAAGCAGTTTTTTTTTTTTTTTTTTTTCGAAACACTT
>NW_020869124.1:584762-597262 GCF_003789085.1 Penaeus vannamei | reverse complement strand
ATATATATATATATATATATATATATGTATATTATATGTATATATATATATGTGTGTGTATATATATATATATATATAATATATATATATATATATATATATATATATATATATATATATACATATGTTGAAATGTATGTATATGCATGTATGTGTATATATATACATATCTATATGTATGCATATGTATTTTCGTGTGTATATGTGTAAATTATATATATATATATGAATATGTATATATATATATATATATATATATATATATATATATACATACATCACACACACATATCTATCTATCTATCTATCTCTTTCTATCTATATCAATCTATATATATGTATGTGTGTGTGTGTGTGTGTGTGTGTGTGTGTGTGTGTGTATGCCTACGTGTAATTTATGAGTATGTATGCATCAGTTACAAAAACGAAAGAGAAACTCACTCGCAGGGAGTCACGGACAGGATACCGGCGCGCATTGCAGGCGAGCAGAAGCATTTCCTCTCGTGATTTAAGATACGGAGCTAAACTCGACATGTAGAACATCGCTGTAAGGAGGTCTGTAACAAGAACCTGAACAGTTGTCTTATTTTCTTTTGAATTATCTTCGTCCATGTCAACTTGTTCTCCGCGAGCACATCTCAGACAAGCGGCGAAGGCGTGTCTCCTGTAGGACAAAATTCCTGCAGGGAAAACACTAATAGGCCGGGCAGGTCATCCCTCTCCCCCCCCTTACTCTGCCCATCCCCTCCACCCCCTCCCTTCTCCCCTGACCGAAGTGTTGGGTAGGGCATGAGGGGGAGGGGAGGGGCAGGGGGAAGGGGCAGGGGAGAAGGGGGAAGGGGCAGGAGAGGGGGAGGGGGGAGAAGGGGCAGGGGAAGGGGGGGTAAGGTAGCTAACACATGCACGTCCACACTAAGGCAAGAATGCAGCCAAAAACCCGCACAGCCACCAAGGGATCTGGACGCGGCGCCGTTGGAAAGACAGATAGTGAAAGTTTAGCCAGCGTGCGGCAGCGGCAGCAGCAGCGCCGTGTTCCATGACCTCAAGTCTTCGGGGTCTGTTTGGGGGGGAGGGGGGGAGGGAGGGAGGGAAGAGGGGCGGCGGGGTATGTAGGTTCCTCCTCCCTCGCCTTCTCCTTCTCCTTCTTGTATATTTTTTCTTCATTTTTGTTCTTCCCCTTCATCTTCCAATTTTTTATCTCTTCATCTTCAATTCTTCTTCTTCATCTTCATCATCACCTTCTTCGTCTTCTACATATTCTCCCTCTTATTTTGTGTCACTATCTCCTGATTTTAATGCACTTTTCTTTCCTTTTCTTCCTCTTTCCTCCTCCTCCTCTCCTCTCCTTCTCCTCTTTCCACCTCCTCTTCTTCTTCCTCCACTCCTCCTCCTCCTCTTCTCCAATTCCTCCTTCTTCCTCCCTCCTCCTCTTCGTCCTCCTCCTCTTTCTCTTTTTCTCCTCCTGCACTTCTTCCTTTTCTCTCTTTTTCTTCTTCCTCCACCCTCCTCCTCCTCCCCATTCACCATTGCTCTTCCATGTTCTTGTATATAAACGGATAAACATATCTCACCTGCGGGTTGTTGACATATGTGACGCTGCTTCTCGCTTCGAGCCTCACGCCACGAAACTAGCATAATGGCAGTTTAAGATATGACTGAACATTTTATTTCCTCCTCTCTTGTTCTTTTTCTCATCCCCTCCTTTTGGTCATAGATACCCCCCCCCCCCCCCCAACCCTCCCGAAGACGCGCTAGTTTAACAGGTGTGTGTGTGTGTGTGTGTGTGTGTGTATTTAACAAGAGGTTTAGCGCGACAGCAATGAAAGTGGTGAGAGGAGAGTGTCCAGTCCGTGGTCCTTGTCACATTCCTTTCTGTTTACCTCAGCGAGAAAGTAGACAAAAAAAGAGAGAGAAAAAAGGGAAAGAGAGAGAGAGAGAAAGAGAAAGAGAAAGAGCAAGGAGGAAAAAAAGAGAGAGAGAGAGAGAGAGAAAGAGAAAGAAGAGATTCATGAGAACAAACACCTTGGAAAATGGCAAGTGGCAGCCGCGTAGGAATGTGGCACTGGAATGTGGTCGTATTAACATGTAGCGAATGTACTGTACATACCCATTGGAATGCGGTGGGCGGCTTTTGCATTTCCACGGTCGAGCCAGCGAGAGGAAATGAAAGTTTTGATGCTAGAAAAATGCAGGCTTTTATTCTTGCAATATCTGCGTTTACACTTTCTATTGTTTGTGTTGGTGAGGCTGAAGGGCTTGGGCAAGGGTGTGCGGGGGGGGGATGAGAGAGGAGGCAAGGGATAGGGTTGGGGGTGGGGGGGGTGGAGCGACAGTCGTGGTGGAAACTTCTTTATTTACGGTACTTGGGATTCTATTTTGATTCATGTTATATTATTATTATTGCTAGTTTAGTATTATTGTTATTGTTATTGTGTTATCATTATATTATTATATGATATTATATATTATGTCATTATCATTATTATTATGATAAATATTATATCATATTATCATGTTAATATTGTCATTATCATTACTGTTATCATCATCATCATCATCCCTCCCTCCCTTCCTCCTATTCCATGTACTTCCTTCCATTGTCTCCTCCTCCTCTTCATCATCATCATTATCATCACCACCACCGCCACTACCTTCATCATCACCATCATCATAATTATTGTAATTATTGTTGTTATTATTATTATCGTCATCATTATAATTGTTTTGTTATTACTGATATTACTTTTGTTTATTATCACTGTTGCTATTGTTATTATTATTGTTGTTGTTTTATTATTTTTATTATTGTCATTATTATTATTATTATTATTATTTATTATTATTATTATTATTATTATTATTATTATTATTATTATTATTATTGTTATTGTTACTTTTATTATTATCATCATCATCATCATCATCATCATCATCATCATCATCATTATTGTTATTAGTATCAATGTTCTCATTATTCTTATTCTTTTTCTTATTATTGTTTTAATTATTATTATTGTTGTTATTATAATTATCATTATCATTATCTATATTGCCATTGTTGTTGTTGTTATTATTATTAGTATTAGTAGTAGTATTATTGCTGTTTTTATTATTGTTTGCTGTTGTTTTATTATTATTTTTTTATCATCATCATCATTATGATTATTACCATTATTATTATTATTCGTAGTAGTAATGATAATATAACTTATCATTTTACTTTATTGTTATGTCAAGAGTATCTAATACTACATTAACCTGAAGCTTACGATTCTATTTAGTTTCTCTCATATTAATTATTCTTTACGTTGTCTAATCACCCAACCAGAGTCCTTGATGAACTGCCCACATTTTTAATTTAATGATTGAGTCTCCATGTTCTCTTTTATTAAAAAAATATATATTGGTTATTAGATGATGTGTAACGGGAGATCTTAGTTATATAAGAAATGTTCAATGTGTAGGATTTATTTTGCGTTTGTTATTACTGTTTGTTTGTTTTCATACGAATCGTCCCTGGTATATGTGAAAATATTTGGATGCTTTTTTTTTTTTTTTTTTGGGGGGGGGGCAGCGAAAGTTTTTTTTTTCGAACGTGTGGTACGAATGTTTCTCTTATTTGAGTGGGAGTCGTTTCATTTAGCCGCTGAATAATTAGGTTTTGATATCCCCCCAGGTTGCAATTCTTAGCGCACATAAATATTTTGCAATTTTATGCACACACACACACACATATATACATGATTGATAGATAGATAGATACAGATATGTCTATATATATATATATATATATATATATATATATATATATATATATATATATATATATATATATATATATTATATATGTGTGTGTGTGTGTGTGTGTGTGTGTGTGTGTGTGTGTGTGTGTGTGTGTGTGTGTGTGTGTGTGTGTGTGTGTGTGTGTATTATATATATATATATATATATATATATATAGTGTGTGTGTGTGTGTGTGTGTGTGGTGTGTGTGTGTGTGTGTGTGTGTGTGTGTGTGTATATATATATAGATGTAGTTGCATGTGTGTGTGTGCGTGATGTGTGTGTGTGTGTGTGTGTGTGTGTGTGTGTGTGTGTGTGTGTTTGTGTGTGTTTATGTATGTATTTAGTGCATCTTTATTCATGCATGTGTGTATGTGTATGTATTCATATGTACATGAGAATGTGCCTTGCATTAGTATTTGCGAGGATTTTTTATTCAGATATTCGTTACCATTTACTCAGAAGTATTTTGCAGAACCCAAACACAGGTTCGAGCGGTAGGCAGCATCAGACGCATTCACTGCCACTCCTTTATTAACTTCTGACTGACAACGGACTGAAGGAATCAGCCACTCACGTCAGTCAACAGCCCCCCCCCCCCCCTCCTCTTCCCCCTTTTCTCCTAATTATGGATTGCAAGGAATGTTGTTTGTGGTGCAGATCAACCTCCCTGACCCCCCCCCCCTTTCTCGTCCTCCTCGCCGCCCCGCTCTCGTATTCTACCGCCCATTCTGGAAACGAAGAGCGTGTTGAGGAGACCCTGTGGGCGTGGCCTGGGTTGTGATGACGTCATCAAGTGGGTGGCGATTTTGGGAGGGAAGTTTCCTCGTGGAAAGAAATGCTATCGCAATCTCTCTTTTTCTATCATTTTTTTTCTCTCTCTCTTTCTATCATTTTCTCTCTCTCTCATCTTTCATATCATTCTTCATCTCTCTCTCTCTCGTCTCGTCTTCTCGGTTCTCTCTCGGTTCTCTCCTCGATGATTCGACTCTCATTCTCTCTTCATGCCTCGTTCTCTCTCTCTGCTTCTCGTATCGTCTCTCTCTCTCTCTTCTTTCTCTCTCTTCTCTCTTTCCTTTCTCTCTCACTCTCGTCTCTCTTCTTTCTCTCTCTCTTCATCTCCTCTCTCTCTCAGTCTTTCTCTCTCTCAGCTCTCTCTCTTCCTCTCTCGTGCCTACGTTGCCTCCCTTCTCGTCTCTCTCTCTCATCTCCTCTCTCTCGCTCTCTCTCTCCTCTCTTCTCTCTCTGAGTAATTATATAAGAGAAAGAGAGAGATGTGGAGAGTGATTGAGTGAGTGAGAATGAGAAATCTGAAATAGATGCAAGCATTAATAATCTAGCATCACTATAAAAGGTGGAAGCTTGGGATGAATCACATGTAATTGGTTTAAGATTCATGCTTATATTATGTATAGAAAATGTACATAGATGACAATATCCAAGTATTCAATAACTAATAAGAGATGCTTCGATTTGTTTTGGTTGAATATTAGATAAATAAAGAGACCGATAAATATTATAACAGAAAATAAAGATTGATCCATCATCACCATCACCATCATCACTACTGTTGTTATCATTATTATCTTCCACTCCATCATCATCACTCTTATCACCCATCACCATCATATTATCCCCTCTCTATCACCATCATCCACCACTGTTATTATCATCAGCATTATCTCCCTCTCCATCATTCATTTTCATCACTCATCATCATAATCATCCCCCTCTCATCATCATTTTATCATCACATATCATCACCCATCAATTTTCTCCCGCTCTCCATCATTTCATCACTTATCACCATCATTATCCCCCTCTCCATCATTTTCATCACTCTTATCATCACCTTCATTATCTCCCTCTCCATCATCATTTTCATCACTTATCATCACTCCATTATCACCATCATCATTTTCATCACTTATCATCATCACCATCATCATCCCCCTCCCCATCACCACCATTTTTATTCACCATACCCCCCCCCGCTCCCGCCCCCTCGCCCCCCCCCCGCCTCGCCGTCAGCAGCAGCGTGCCGGCGCCCCAAGACGCTCTGATATGGGACCTACATGCTCACTGGCGCTAATGAGACACTTGTTTCATCTCGGCAAATTTATGAGCGCTCGTGAGGGAAAATTCACGGGGGATTCCTGCTTTAACGCGAGAATTTATGAGTCTGTGTATGAGGAGGAGGCGAAGGTAAGAGGAGGAGAGGGATCCCAACTTTCGGGCGGGGATTCATCTTGCAAAGTGCAATGAAATGGCTGCGCTCTGCTTGATTTTTTTTTTTTTTTTTTTGTATCTGTATCAGTATGTAAATGTGTGTGTGTGTGTGTGTGTGTAATATTTTTCCTCTACTTTATCAGTTTCACTGTATCCATCTCCGCATCTGAATCCTCGTGTGTCTAAATTTCACAATTCCACGATTTTCCATATGTAAATGTGCGTGTGTGTTTGTGTGTGATATTTTTCCTCTGCTTTATCAGTTTCTCTGTATCTCTCTCCATATCTGCATCCCCGTGTGTCTAAAATCCCCCATTCCGCGATTCCCCAACGCCGAAAAGTCTACGGAATTAGAAAACCACGTTTCATTTTATTGCCCTCCAAGCAGCGCCGCGCCAGCCGATCCCGAGTCAGAGTCCGTCTCACAACACGAACCTCTCCCACACCTACGACCAGAACCCCGCGTGCAGAATCGAACCTCGCAGTTATCTCTTCCTGTTAGAGGACTTTGAGGATCTCTCCCGGTCGCTTCCCGTGCACAGGATGAATAAGTATCGCATTTCATACTCCCTTACGTGTCTAGGATGAATGGCCGTTCGAGGAAGAGTATAAATGGTGGATATTTATAGATGAGGCATGAATTCTGTGTTTTTTCTTTTTTCTTTCTCTCTTTCTCCTCTCCTTTTCATACTGTATAACGTCATAACCCTCTCTCGTATGACCCCCTTGCCAGACGAGCGATGATGGATAGGACGCCACAAAGCCTCCAGTGAGCATTAAAATGTGGAGGTTGTGGAGCATTCATTATGGCCGCACCTCTTCATTCATCCGAAGGAGTGGCTCGCACCGGGTCCCCAGGAGGAGGAGGAGGAGGAGGGGGAGGGGAGGGGGAAGAGGAGGGAGGGTGGAGGAGGGGGGGGGGAAGAGGAGGAGGGTGGAGGAGGGGGGGAGGGGGTGGAGGGAGGAGGAAAGGGGAGAAGGAGGGGAAGGGGAGGAGGGGGAGGAGGAGAAGGGGAGGAGGAGGAGGAGGAGGGGAAAGAGGAGAGAGGAGAAGAAGGGGAGGAGGAGGAGGAAGAAGAGCGGGGATAGGGAGAGGTAGCTGGTGGAGGAGGAGAGGGAAGAGATGAGGGAGGAAGAGGAGGAAGAAGGAATAGATGATGAAGAAGAAGCAAAGAGTATGAAGGAAGGGGAAGAGGGTAAAGAATAGGAGGAGAAGGACGAAGAAGAAGAAAAAATACAAAACGAAAAATAGTCAGAAAAAAAGGAAGAATAATGAGACCGAGGAAGCCGGGGGAAGGGACCGGGGCGAGGAACAGGATGAGGCGGAGGTCGGAAGGGGTTTGGGATCCTTATAAGGGCCGTAGCATGAGGACGAGGCCCGGGGATAAGCGTCGTAATGGACACCATAACCTCAGCAACACAGCCTCGTGCCAGGATCGAGCGTGAGCCCCCCGCCGCCGCCCACGCCCCGCCCTCGCGCTCCGTCACTCGAGGGCGTCGGGCGCTCTCTGTCATCCGTCTCTTGTCCTTGGCCGTGTCGCGTGTGATAAATAGGAACTAAAAAGCGCATTAACTCTCTGACCTTGATCCGGTGCGGAGAGGGAGGAAGGACTGGATGAGACCGGATAAGATAGGGGTTCCAGTTGAAACGGATAAGGTGCGGTTGGAGGAGGACGTTCGCCGAGAGACGCTTCGGGCGAGGAGACACTCTCCAAGTAATGAGAATGCTTGATGCGATTTGATAGAAGGAAAGGGCGGGTTTGTGCGCGCGTTTGTGCAAGTAGGCGTGCGGAAGGAGGTGTCTTCGTGTCCCCCTACACAAACTCGCATACAGGTGCGTCAACTTTTATTTTCTCATAGGAAGAGGGGAGGAAGAATGAATGAGAAGAGGGAGTGGGGGAGAGAGAGACAAAGAGAGAGAGAGAGAGAGAGAGAGAGAGAGGAGAGAGAGAGAGAGAGAGAGAGAGAGCAGAAAGAAATAAACGCGCACGCACACACATCCTCCCATGAATGATAATTTAAGAAGGAAATGAAATGAAGTAGGAAAAATATGATTACACGCACACACACACACGCAACAGACAGGCAAAGACTCCCTGCCAGAGAATATGACTCTATTTAGCGAACAGGAAGGCATTGGCATAAGCTCATTCTCCCTTAAATAATCACACATATACACTAATATTATTCGGCGAAAAGCCGAATTAAAAAANCCCTTTTGTCCCTCCCTCCTCCTCCCCTTCCTTTCTCTCCCTCCTCCCCTTCCCTCCCTCCTTCCCTCCCCTCCCTCCCTCCCTCCCTTCCCTTCGTCCTCCCCTCCCTCACCCTTCCTTCCCCTCCCCTTCCCTGTGTCCTCCCTCCCTCCCCTCTTCCCTCCCTCCCTCCCTCCTCCCCTTCGTCCTCCCCCTTCGTCCTCCCCTGTGTCCTCCCCTCCCTCCCCTCCTTCCCTCCCCTCCCCTCCCTCCGGCCAAGATCAGCCGGGCGGGCATCGTTGCTGTTTTGATGCGGGAATGATCCGGATTACAGACCTCTCAGGGGAAATCCCCGACACCTTCAGGTCCTTAGACTTCTCGGCCCCCTTTTTCTCTTTAATCCTCTTTTATCTCCTTCTCCTCCTTCTCCTTCTTCTCCTTCTTCTTCTTCTTCTTCTTCTTCTTCTTTCTTCTTCTTTTTCTTCTTCTTTCTTCTTCTTCCCTCTCCTCTCTTTCTTCTTCTTCTCCTTTCGTGGCGTCTGTCGGCCCTTTCTCTTTAATCCTCTCTTTTATCTCCTTTCTCCTTCTTCTTTTTCTTCTCTTCTTTTTCTTCTTCTTCTTCTTCTTCTTCTCTTCTTCTTCTTCTTTTTCTTCTTCTTCTTCTTCTTCTTCTTCTTCTTCTTCTTCTTCTTCTTTTTTCCCTCTCCTCTCTTTCTTCTTCTCCTTCGTGGCGACTGTCGGCCCTTTTTTTTAATCCTCTTTTTATCTCCTTCTCCTTCTCCTCTTCTTTCTTCCTTATTTCTTCTTCTTCTTCTTCTCTTCTTCTTCTTCTTCTTCTTCTCTTCTTCTTCTTCTCTTTCTTCTTCTCCTTCGTGGCGACTCTCGGCCCTTTTCTCTTTAATCCTCTCTTTTATCTTCCTTCTTCCTTCTTCTTCTCTTTCTTCTTCTTCTTCTTCTTCTTCTCTCTCCTCTTTTTCTTCTTCTCCTTCGTGGCGACTCTCGGCCCCTTTTCTCTTTAATCCTCTCTTTTATCTCCTTCTCCATCTCCTTCTTCCCTCTTCTTCTTCTTCTTCTTCTTCTTCCCTCTCCTCTCTTTCTTCTTCTTCTCCTTCGTGGCGACTCTCGGCCCTTTTCTCTTTAATCCTCTCTTTTATCTCCTTCTCCTTCTTCTTCTTCTTCTTCTTCTTCCCTCTCCTCTCTTTTCTTCTTCTTCTCCGTGGCGACTCTCGGCCCCTTTTCTCTTTAATCCTCACTTTTATCTCCTTCTCCTTTCTTCTCCTCCTTCTTCTTTCTTTTCTTCTTCTTCTTCTTCTTCCCTCTCTTCTCTTTCTTCTTCTTCTCCTTCGTGGCGACTCTCGGCCCTTTTCTCTTTAATCCTCTCTTTTATCTCCTTCTCCTTCTTCTTCCCTCTTCTTCTCCTTCTTCCCTCTCCTCTCTTTCTTCTTCTTCTCCTTCTTCTTCCTCTCTCTCTTTTCTTCTCCATCGTGGCGACTCTCGCCCCTTTTTCTCTTTAATCCTCTCTTTTATCTCCTTCTCCTTCTTCTTCTTCTTCTTCTTCTCTTCTCTTCCTTCTTCCCTCTTCTTCTTCTTCTTCCCTCTTCTCTCTTTCTTCTCTCTTCCCTCTTCTTCTTCTCTTCCCTCTTCTTTCTTTTTTCCTTCTTCTTCTCCTTCTTCCCTCTCCTCTCTTTCTCTCTTCCTCTTCTTCCCTTCTCTCCCCTCTCCTCTCTTTCTTCTTCTTCTCCTTCCTTCGTGTGGCGCTCGAGGAGTCAAAATATGTTTTTGTGGATCTGCAATGTAAGAGTATTTTATTAGCATTGCGAAGGTGGTTTTGGCGGCACAAAGTACGTGGATATTTCATTGCGCTTTATTATGGCTTATTTCCCAAGGGTCGGTTTGCGCTTTGACAGGCCTTGCTATATACGTATGTGTGGATGTGTGTGTATATGTATATATGTATATATATAATATATATATATATATATATATATATATTATATACGTACATATTGTGTGTGTATGTATATATATGTATATATATATTTAATATATAGGTACATATGTGTGGATGTGTGGATGTGTGTGTGGTATATAATATATGTATATATAATATATATATATATTATATATATATATATATAATATATATATATAATATTGTGTGTGCGTGTGTGTGTGTGTGTGTGTGTGTATTGTGTGTATATATATATATATATATATATATATATATATTATATAATATATAATATATATATATAATTATATAATGTATATATTATTGTATGTATGTATATATACACACACACACACACACACACACATATATATATATATATAATATATATATATATAATATATATAATATATATATATATATATACATACATACTAATGTATGTGTGTTTGTGTGTTGAGTCGTGTATGTGTGCAGGTACCTATCTCTATCCCTAACACGCTGCTTTATCTACTCTCTCTCTCCTCCTTCCCCCCCCCCTTCCCCCTTCCCTTGTCTCCTCCTACCCCCCCCCCTCGCCGACGATAAGGAGCCATCACGTGACGCAAATTCTCCTCGCTATCGGGAGCGTCGCCGGCGTCAAGGAGATCGCGATCAGAAACTCTGTATAAGCGATTGGATCCCAAGCTTGAAGGGGGTTATCGCGGCGGTGGGAAAAGCGCGGGAAAATTCGTTTTTGTTTTCTGATAACGAGAGAGAGAGAGAGACAAAGAGACAGAGAGAGAGAGACAAAGAGACAGAGAGAGAGAGACAAAGAGACAGAGAGAGAGAGACAAAGAAGACAGAGAGAGAGAGAGTGAGAGACAAAGAGAGAGAGAGAGAGTGAGAGACAGAGAGAGAAGAGACAAAGAGACAGAGAGAGAGAGACAAAGAGACAGAGAGAGAGAAGAGTGAGAGACAAAGAGAAAGAGAGACAAAGAAGTGAGAGACAAATAGACAGAGTGAGAGACAAAGAGAGAGAGAGTGAGAGAGAGAGACAAAAGAGAGAGTGAGAGACAAAGACAGAGAGAGAGTGAGTGAGATACAAAGAGAGAGTGAGAGACAAAGAGAGAGAGAGAGAGAGACAAGAGACAGAGAGAGTGAGAGACAAAGAGAGAGAGAGTGAGAGACAGAGAGAGAGAGAGAGAGAAAGAGAGACAAAGAGAGAGAGAGAGAAAGAGAGAAAAAGAGTGAGAGAGAGACAAAGAGAGAGAGAGAGAGAGAGGGTGGGCAAAGAGAAAAAGAGAGAGAGAGTGAGAAAGGGATGGAGAGAGAAAAAAAAATAGAGAGAGAGCCAGGGAGATGAATTTACCTGCAAATGCTGACCCTCCCCCTCCAATTGCAAATATATTGCGAAAATGACTCTGCTGTCCATCCATGCTTCAACTGCTGAAATGAAGTGTGTGCATAAATGTGTTTGTGTGGGTATGTGTGTATATGTATATTATATAATATGTGTGTGCGTGTGTGTGTGTGTATATGTGTGTGTGCGTGTGTGTGTGTGTGGTGTGTTGTGTGTGTATGTGCGTGTGTGTGTATGTGTGTGTGTGTGCGTGTGTGTATGTTTGTCTGTGTGTGTGTGTTTGTGTGTGTGTACATATACATATAAATAGAGAGATACAGTGTGTGCATGTGTGTGTTTCTTTGTTTGTGTGTATGTGTGTGTGTGTGTACATATACATATAAACAGAGATATAGATAGATAGATAGATAGACATACGGGTAGATAAACACAAGTTTTCTTCTATATACCTGAACACACATGAAATACAGAGTCTATATGATTATAATAATTGCTGTAAATAAAACGATTATCACAGAGGAAACAGCAAAAAAATGGCTGTTATTAAAGATAGCAAGGTATTATAGAATCAAGTTGATAAAAAAGTTGATAAGGGCTAATTATTAATGGCAGTGCACGCACATATATATACACGTAAGGTGTTTGTGTGTGTGTGTGAGAGAGTATTTGTGTGTGTGTGGTGTTTGTGTGTGTGTGTGTGTGTGTGTGTTTTTGTTTGTGTGTGTGTGTGAGTAGTATTTGTGTGTGTGTGTGTGAGAGAGAGTATTTGTGTGGGTGTGTGAGTGTTTGTGTATGTGAGTGTTTGTGTGTGTGTGTGTGTGTATTTGTGTGTGCGTTTGTGTGTGTGTGTGAGCGAAAAAATAGAGAGGGAGAGAGAGAGAGAAAAACAAGAGAAGAAGACCATAATAAAGAGAGAGAGAAAAAGAGAAGAGCGCAGAAAGAAAAGAAAACATTAAATGAGAGAGAAAAAAGAGAAGAGCGAAAAGAGAAAAAAAAGCATAAA
>NW_020869124.1:579762-582262 GCF_003789085.1 Penaeus vannamei | reverse complement strand
ATCATCATCAAACACCATTCCATATGAACAAAAAAAAATGTTAATAACACCACCACCACCACCACACCAACAACAACAACAACAACAACAACAACAACAACAACAACAAACAACAACACAACAACAACAACAAACAACTACAACTACAACTACAACTACAACTACAACTACAACTACAACTACAACTAACAAACAACTACGATGACGACGACACCCCCCACCCACCACCAACAACAACAACAACAACAACAACAACAGCTACACAACAAAACAACATCCCATGGAACAATAACAATAATGACTTACACGCGCACGCCAATAACAAAACTACAACATCACATAGTAGGAATAGGTGCTAATAACAGGCCAGACCCCCCAGGAAGTGACAAGCATCAGGAAACCGGGGCCACAGCTAATGAAAAACCTGCGTGACCTGTGAGCGCAAGAGAACAGGTCAGGTTAGAGGCAGGTTAGGTCATTTAAGGAAGGGAGGGGGGAGGTGGAGTGGGGGGAATTGAGGGAGGGTGGGGGGGATGGGAGGGAGGGGTGGGGTGGGAGGGAGGGAGGGAAGGAAGGGAGAGTGGAGGGGTGGGAGGGAGGGAGAGGTGGATGGGAGGGAGGGAAGGAAAGGAGAGGTGGAAAGTGAGGGAGGGGAGGGAAGGAAGGGAGAGATGGAGTGAGGAGGAAGGAAGGGAGAGGTGGATAGGAGGGAGGGAGGAAGAGGGAGAGGTGGATGGGAGGGAGAGATTGGGAGAGGTGGAGGGGTGGGAGGAGGGAGGAAGGGAGAGTGGAGGGTGGGAGGGAAGGAAGGGAGGAGGTGGATGGGGTGGGAAGGAAGGGAAGGGAGTGAGGGAGAGCTTGGGATAGGAGGGAGGGAGGGAGAGAGACTGGGAGAGGTGGATGGGTGGGAGGGAGGGGTGGGAAGAGGAAGGGAGGGAAGGAAGGGTGGGATGGGAGGCAGGAGGGGAAAGAGGGTAGGAAGTGGGAGGAGAGGTGGAGGGGTGGGAAAGGTAGGGAGAGGTGGAGGGGTGGGAAAGGGAGGGAGAGAAGGAGGATGGGAGGGAGAGGTATAGGTAGATGAAGGGAGGGAGGAAGGAACAGATGGGAAAGGTGGATGAGAGGGAGAGACGGAAGAAAAGGAAGGATAGAAAAAAGGGAGGAATTATGGATGCACGTAAGGAAGACAGAAAGAGAAAGAGAAAGAAAGGAATAAACGAAGGAAGAAGGAGGGAAGGAAGAGAGAGTCAATCCAGCGCCAGGACAGGCACGTGGAAGTAGGGGGGTAGCAGGGGGGAGGGAAGGGGAGCGTAAGTGGAGTTATTATATGTCTGCTTGTCTGTTTATCTGTATACATGTTATGATTCACTCTGTTGTTTTTGTCTGTCTGTCTTCTATGTGTCTGTCTTCCTCTCTCTCTCTCGCCTCTCTCATTCTTCTTCTCTCTCTCTTTCTCTCTCTCTCTCTCTCTCTCTCTCTCGCTCTCTCTCTCGTTCTCTCATTCTCTCTCTCTCTCTCTCTCTCTCTCTCTCTCTCTCTCTCTCTCTCTCTCTCTCTCTCTCTCTCTTCTCTCGTCTCTCTCTCTCTCTCTCTCTCCACCTTCAACCCTCTCTCCCCTTATTCTTCCTCATAGAGAGAGACAGAGAAGACAGACAGAGAGAGAGAGAGACAGAGCGAAAGAGAGCGAAAGAAAGGAAGAGAGATAGAGAGACAGACAGACAGACAGAGCGAAAGAGAGCGAAAGAAAGGGAGAGAGAGAGAAAGAAAGAGAAGACAGACAGACAGAGTAAGAGAGAGAGAAAGAGAGCGAAGAAAGAAAGAGAGAGAGAGAGAAAGAAAGAGACAGACAGAGCAGAGAGAGACAGAGACAGAGAGACAGACAGAGAAAGAGATAAGAGAAAGAGAGAGAGAGAGTGAAGAGGAGAGGGGACCCATATGAGTATAGCCTTTATGAGTTTGTGTTGTTCGGTCGGTGGTGAATTAATCTCATCTTCTCTGCCTTATAGGGTTTGTTTCCTTGTTTCCCTCTGTGGGCGTGGGCGTGAACGTAGGCAGGATATGGGGAGAAACAGAGGAGAGAATATTAGTAATGGTAGTAATGCCATGATTATGAGGAGGAGAGAGGATTATGATAAAGATGATTAGGTGTGATGTGATGATGGTAAATAACAATGATGATAATGATAATGGTAATAATAATGATAATGATAATGATAATTGTAATAATAATGATAATGGTAATAATGATAATGGTAATAATAATGATAATGGTAATAATAACAATAATGGTAATAATGATAATGATAAATAATAATGATAATGGTAATAATGATAATGGTAATGCTATTACTGTTACTACTATAATAATGATAATAAAGATAATGATAGTACTAATGGTAGTAATAACAATAATAATGATAGTAATAATGATGATGATAAAAAATAATAATTGATGATAATATGATAATAGAAACAATATTAGTAATAATGCTAATGATAAAGG
>NW_020869124.1:564762-574762 GCF_003789085.1 Penaeus vannamei | reverse complement strand
TGAAATAGGAAAGCTCTAACAACTTTTCATAAATGTATATTTACATATCTTTTCCCATCTCAAAAGAAAAACGGAAAGAGAGAGAGATGAGAAAGAAAAAAATGCTTTTAACCCCAGGAATTTCCATTTTTGAATATTTCCCGCCATTTCCTACCCCCCCTACCCCCCCTTACCCCACGACCAGCCTCTTCTCCCGTGTGAATTCCGGTTCGTTTACATACTTAGAGGGATCGCGAGTGTAAATATTTTCCCCCTTAAAAACAATGCGCGGGAAAATTTACCCCGCTAGCACTCTCAAACTCATTGTTTTCCTCTTTTTTTCCCCCCCTCTTCCATTTTCCCTTCTCTCTCTCTCTTTCTCATCTCATCTTATGCACACATCCGGTAGTAAATACAAGCCATATTTCCTTATGGGCTCGTTCTCCCTCGCTTTGCATTCCTGCGGGCCGCTCTAACCCTCTCGGTGTTGCCTTACTTAATGGAATGATTCTACGGGCTTAAAGCATATCGCGGATATAAAACGAAAGATAAAAATGGATAAAAAGGGATAAGAGAAAGATAAAAAAGGGATTTTGTTCTTTGAATTTATGAAGAAATTAATTGAATGAATTAGATAAATTGTTAGATACGTATGCAACTAGATTAATAAATAAACTATGATTAAAAAACAATGAGAGGATAATTGTATGAATGAATGAATACTATGGATCTACGAGCTTAAATCATAAAACCGTATAGACTATAACAAAGATGAAAATAAAAAGGACGAATGCAAATATTAATAAAATACAACCTCCTTATAAAAATCCATAACAATGATAAAAATAAAAAAGACGAAGGCAAATATTAATAAAATACAACCTACTTATAAGAACCCATAAGACTATGAAAATAAACCAAAATTATGTTATATGACGTTCCGTTAATGAAGTGATGGCGACGGGCTTAAAACATTTCGCAGAGAAAGTTGTCTGTTCTTAAATTTAAACATGATAACGATGATGGTATTAATGATTATAGTATATGTTAGCAAAGAATGATGATCTTAACAACAGTAAATGGAAATGGTGCTAATAATGATGGTAGTGATACTGATAATGATGGCAGTTGTTATTAATGATGAGGCTGATAATAATGGTAACAATAATGGTAATAGTAATGATAATCTCGACATAAAGAACAGAATGACATTGAGAGAGAGAGAGAGAGAGTGAGAGAGAGTGAGAGAGAGAGAAAAGAAGAGAGAGAGAGAGAGAGAGAGAGAGAGAGAGAGAGAAAGAGAGGAGAGAGAGAGAGAGAGAGAGAGAGAGAGAGAGAGAGAGAGAGAGAGAGAGAGAGAGAGAGAGAGAGAGTTGTCCCTTGCTCTACCTCCCCCCCCCCTGCCCCGGTACGAAAAAAATGGACGCTGTTTAACGCCCTATAATCCCCTATTTCTACCCTCTTCCTCCACTTCATATCCCTCTTAGTTTCACCTCTCACCCTTCTTCCTTTTACTCCTCTCCTTCCCACCTTCAAGCTCCCTGTCTACCCTCTCCCTTCCCCCCCCCTTTCCACCTCCCTTTCCCCTC
Source organism: Penaeus vannamei (assembly GCF_003789085.1). Lineage (NCBI taxonomy): Eukaryota > Metazoa > Arthropoda > Malacostraca > Decapoda > Penaeidae > Penaeus > Penaeus vannamei. The sequence continues at coordinate 573,194 of NW_020869124.1, read as the reverse complement.
CCTCTCCTTGGTTCCCCTCACCTCCTTCCCCCTCCCGTCTTCCCACTCCACCTTCCTTTCCTCACCCCCCTTTCTCCCCTCTCCCCCTCCATAGCTTTTCCCTTCCCCCTTTTCCCCCTCCCCCACCCCCCCCGAAGCTCCTTATATCTCTCCCTTCTTCCCCTCCTCCCAATCTACTCCCCTCACCCCCACTCCCTCCTTCTTCACACCTACTCCATCTCTATCCTATTCACCCCCTCTTGTCCCATACCATCCCCTTCTTCCCCTCCACACCACATTTCCACTCCCCCTCTTAATTTTCCCTTGATCCCCCTCCCCTCACTCAGTCCCTTCCCCCCCCCCCCCCACGCACATCTCTCTCCTCAGCATCCCCTCAATCGCATCTCCTCCCCTCCTCATCCCCAATTCCTCTCCTTACCGCCTTCACCCCCCACCTCAAATCCCCTTTCCCCCTCACCCCCACCCCAATCCTTCCTTCCCCTCACCCCTCCTTCCCTCTCACCCCCCCCTCCCCTCCTCCCCCTCACCCCACCCCAACCACCCCTCCTTCCCCCTCACTCTCCTCCCCCTTCATCCCCCCTCCCCTTCTCCCTCACCCCCAAAACCCCCTCACCCCAACCCTCCTTTCTTCCCCCCACCCCCTTCCTTCCCCCTTCCCTATTACCCCCCCCCTCCTTACAAACCCTCCAAAAACCCCTCTTCCCCCTCACCCCCCCTCCATCTGGACAAACCCGAAGCCGTCCGAAACCATCCCGCTAAGGAATCGAATTTCTCTTCAAAGGATACCGGTGGGGAAGGGGTGGAGCGGGGGGAGGAGGTGAAGGTGGGGAGGGGAGAGGGAGAGAGTGGGGAGGGAAGGGGAGGGTTGGAGGAGTGGCGGAAGCTTAAAAAGAGGTTGCGCAGGGGGGTGGGGAAGGGGTGGAGAGGGGGGAGGAGGGGGTGAAGGTGGGGAGGAGAGGGGAGAGAGTGGGGGAAGGGGGAATGGGGGGTGGGGGGAGGGTTGGAGGAGTGGCGGAAGCTTATAAGGAGGTCGCGCAGGGGGTGAGGAAGGGAGGGGGGGAGGGAGAGGAGGTGGAGGAGGGGTGTGTAGGAGTGGGGAGAGTGGGGAATGCGGGAGGGAGAGAGAGAGGAGGAAGGAATAGTGGGGAAGGAGGAGGAGAGTGGGGAAGGAAGGAGAGAGAGGAGGAGGAGGGAATGGGGAAGGAGGGAAAGGGAGAGAGGGGGAGAGGAAAGGGGAGAAAAGGAGGGAGGGGAATGAGTGAATAGGGAATAGGGGGTCATTTAGTGGGGAGAGGGGTTATTGGGGTCGAGAAAGAATAGGGAGAGGGATTTGTGTGTCCGTGTGTAAGTACCACTTATCCGCTACACTTAAATTGTCCACTTAAAAGATCCACATGGGTAATCCACTTAAATCGCCCACTTAAAATATCCACTTACGCGATACACTTAAACGGTTCACTTAAGGGATCCACTTGGCACTCCACTTAAACGATCCACTTACACGCAACACTTGAACGCTCTACTACACTTACACGCTACACTTAACCGGTCCCTTTAAGTGCTACACTTCAGCTCCAACACTTACGCGGTCCACTTAAATTTCGATTGATCACTTGGTTAGAGATATATTAAGTGAATTAAGATGTAAAGTTTTTATCATTGTATTTTCTTATCAATTATATATTTATTTATTTTTCTTTATTAATAATATATATATATATATATATATATATATATATATATATATATATATATATATATATATATATATATATATATATATATATATATATATATATATATATATATATATATATATATATATATATATATATATATATATATATATATATATATATATATATATATATATATATATATATATATATATATATTAATTTATTTCGTATATCTGTTTAGTTTTTTTAAGTTTTATTTATCTGTACATATATCTGTCTATCTATCTATCTGTCTGTCTATCTATCTGTCTATCTGTCTATCCATCTATCTATCTATCTATTTATCTATCTGCTTATCTCTCCCTATATCTATCTATCTATCACTCCCTATATCTGTCTACCTATATTTCTCTCTATATCTATCTATCTATCTATCTTTCTCTGTATATCTATTTATCTATCTATCTGTATATCTACCTGTCTATCTATCTACCATACTGCTCTTTGCTTTTTCGAGCAGTAACCATCAAAGAAAAAGATGAAGAAAAGAAGAAAGAAAAAGAAAGAAGAAGAAGATGAAGAAGAGAAAGAAGAGAAGAAGAAGAAGAAGAAGAAGAAGAAGAAGAAGAAGAAGAAGAAGAAAGAAGAAGAAGAAGAAGAAATAAGAACTGATAAAAAAGAAAGAAAAAAATAATGATAACAAAATTAAAATAAAACACTAAATAAATACAATAACAAAAAAACAAAAAAACATTCGAATCATTTCTAAACTGGCGAAAAGAATTAATAACAAAATGAAAACCAGGAGATCTCACCGTACAAACACGTGTTAAAATCTGTAATAAAATACTTTTGGATTTAAGGCTGAACGAGTTTTTTTTTTTTTTTGTATTTTGTTCTGTTTTATTTATTTGTTCATCTATTTGGTGAGTGAGCGGGGTAAGCGATTATATTATATTATATTATATTAGATTCTCTCGATATAGACACATATTATGTATAAATATTTTTTTCTTGCTTTTTTTAAATTCTTTTTTTCCTTTTGGTTTCTTTTTCTTTTCTTGTAGAGTGGGGTTTTGTATTTTTTTAAGGGGATTCTATATATTTTTCTATCTATATACATGTATTTTTTCGGGGTGGGGGGGGAGGAAGAGGGGGATTAATTTCGCCCCCCCCAAAAAAAAAAAAAAAAAAAAAAAAATGCAAATTGTCTCCATGTTATTTATCATCTTTAAGTTCTTGGGTTATTATTTTGATTCTTTAGTGAAAAAATAAAACAAAGATAAAAATTAAATATAAATACGCTCACATTAAAATTTCTTTATTTGATTTTGGTAACACTTCTGAAATTCTCTGTCGCTCTGTTTTTTTTATTTTTTTTTCTTTCTCTCTGTTTTCTCTATGTTCCTCTGTCTTTATTTATCTTCTGTTTTTTTCATTGTCAGTTGTTCATATGCCTGTTTGTTTGTTTGTGTGTTTGATCCTCTTTTGTTCCTCTTTCTGTTTCTATTTCCCCGATTATCTGTCTTTCCTTCTACTTCTTCTTTTTCCTCTCTCTATCTCCTAATTCCCTTTCTTACCCTCTCTCTATTTCCTTTCCTCTATCCTGTCCTTTCCCATTTCCCTTCCATCTTTCTCTCCCTCCCTCCCTCTTTCTCCTCCTCTATTTCCCTCTCTCCCTCCCTCCTCTCCTATAATTTTTTTCACCAACCTTTCCTCTCCCTTTTTCCTCCATCCTTCTCCCTCTCCCCCATCTTTCCTTCTCCTTCCCTCCTCTACCTCCTCACCTATCCTTCCCCCCCTCCCATCTCTCACCCCTTCCTCTCTCTCCTCCCTCCCTCTCCCCCTCCTCCATCTTTCCTTCTCCTTCTCACCACCTCCCTCCCTCCTCCCTCCCTCCCTCCTCTCCTTCCCTCCTCGCCATAATACCTGTGGTTCTCGCAGCTTTGTCCCAAGTCGTCATTTTCTTCTCCCACCGCAAAATATCGCCTAAATGAGGTAACAAGATCAACAAAAAAAGAGAGAGGGAGGGAGGGGAAGGAGAGGAGGGAGTGACAAGGAGAGGGAGGGAGGGAGGGACGGAGGGGGAGGGAGGAGAGGGAGGGAGGGGGTGAGGGGGAGGGAGGGAGGGGAGGGGTGACAAGGAGAGGGAGGGAGAGGGAGGGAAAGGGAGGGGATGAGGGAAGGAGGGAGGGAAAGGGAGAGGGAAAGAGGGAGGTAAGGAGGGAGTGAGAGAGAGGAGAGAATGAAAGAGGAGAAAGAGGAAAAGAGGAAGGGAGAAAAAGAGAAAGAAAAAGACACACAACCAAACAGAGACAAAGTAAAGACAGAAAGTTCACCAAAGACAACGAAAGACAGAAAGACAGAAGACAAACAGACACAAACAAAGACAAAAAAAAAAAAAAAAAAAAAACATTAGGCCGGGGAAGACTGCGGTCCGGTCCCGAGTCAGCGCCGACGGACCAATGGCCAGACCGCTGACCATTCGCCTTTTATAGACCAATTTGTTCCTAGTTACTCGAAGCTTTAATGAGTGTAAATGACGACCCCCCCCTACCCCCACACCCCCCGCCGCTCCTTAAAAAGGTGGTATGAAAGAGAGAAAGAAGGACAAGGAGGAGGAGGAGGAGTGAGGGACATGTGTATATATATGTAATATATATATATATATATATATATATATATAATATATATATATATATATATATATATATATAGAGAGAGAGAGAGAGAGAGAGAGAGAGAGAGAGAGAGATAGATAGATAGATAGAGAGAGAGAGATAGATAGATAGATAGATAGAAGAGATAGAGAGAGAGAGAGAGAGAGAGAGAGAGAGAGAGAGAGAGAGAGAGAGAGAGAGAGAGAGAGAGAGAGAGAGAGAGAGAGAGAGAGAGAGAGAGAGAGAGAGAGAGAGAGAGAGAGAGGAGGAGAAGGGGAGGGGTGGAGAGTGAGAGAGGAGAGATAGAGGGAGAAAGAGAAGGAGGGAGGGGAGGAGGGGGGGAGGGGGGGGGGGAGAAAGTGAGAGAGAGAGTGAGAGAGGAGGGGGAGGAGGGGAGGGCATGGAAGGGGAGAGAGGGTTATGTATGCACAGATTTTGATGGAACGCAAAATCGTAAATTTTTAAATGTTTTATCTTCATTTTCACAAGCATTTGTCTGCATCCCTCCCACCCTCTCCTCTCCCTCTCCTCTCTCCTTTTCTCTCCCTCACCCCTTCTCTCTCTCCTTCCATCCAACTCTCCTTATTTCTCTCCCTCTCTTTCTCTTTTTCTCTCCCTCACCCCCTCTCTTTCTCCTTCTCTTCCACCTTCCCTCCCTCTTTATCCGTCTCCGTCCCTCTTTCTCTCTCTCTCTCCTTCTCTCCACCCCCTCCTCCTCCTCTCTCTCTCTCTGCTCTCTCTCTCTCTCTCTCTCTCTCTCTCTCTCTCTCTCTCTCTCTCTCTCCTCTCTCTCTCTCTCTCTCTCTCTCTCTCTCTCTCTCTTCTCTCTCCTACCCTCCCTCTTTTGTCTCTCTCTCTCTCTTCCCCTTTCTTCCCTCACCCCATTCTTCACAAAAGCCTGGAAATAAAGACACACAAAAAAACACAAAAAAACACAAAAAAGACACAAAGGAGCCACAGTGTTAAAAGATGTCTACCAATTATTACCTGCAATTACCCCAAACCACTCGATTTTTATGTCTTTTTTTAAACCTCTCTCTTACCACCTCATTCTCTCTCTTTTTCTCTCTGTTTCTTCTATTATTATATTTTTTCTTTGTCTTCTTTTCTTTCTTCTTTCTTTCCTTCTTTTATGTATATACATTATTATCATCATAGTTTTCCCCTCTTTTGTGAATATCATTAATTATTATTATCCTCATCATTATCATAACTACCATTTCGTTATTTCCCTCTCTCTCTCCCCCCTCCCCCTTCTATCCCCTTTCTCCCTCCCCCTTCCCCCCCCCCCCCAAGACTCTCTATCAGACTTCATTAACCAATTATTCACGTGTGTTATTGCCTCCAATTCGATAATTCCCTTGTCTAATTTTCCTTTCTTTTTCCCCCAATTCCCTCGTTCGTTTTTTTTTTTAATTTCCGTAATGAGAAAACTGACCAGACCGTTGAAAGAAGAAGAAGAAGAAGAAGAAGAAGAAGGAAACAGCGGGAGGTTAAAAAGGCCGACAAAGAGACCACAATAAGGAGATTTTTTTTTTTCAAAAAGACCGAGGAAGGTAAGAAAAAAAAGGAAAAAGGCAAAAGACCGAGAGGAAGAGAGAAGGGAAAAAATAAGGAAAAAGGGAAAAAAAGAGGAAAGAGGGAAAATGAGAAGAAAGAGAAGGAGGAGGAAAGATAAAGGAGAAGGGGAGGAAATAGAGGGGGAAAAGGGGAAAAGGGAAAGAAAAGAGGAAAAAATGAAGACAAGAAAAATAGGAAGATTAGGAAAAAGGGAGAGAAAAGAAAGTAGAAATAAAATGAAGAAAAAATATAAAAAGAAGGTAAATAAAGAAAATAAAGGAAAATAGAGAAGGAAAATAAGGGAAAAAGTAAAGGAAACCAAAGCAATACAAACCAAAAAGAATAGAAAAAAAAAGAAAAAAAAAAAAAGAAGAAAGAAGAAGAAGAAGAAGAAAAAAAAAAGAAACCGACCCCCCCAAAAAAAGTCTCCGCTCCCCCTCCCCCACCTCCACCCCCCACCCCCAAGAAAAAACACCCTCTGACCTCCTGGTAATTTAGTCGTTATGGTCAAGCTAATGAAGCGGCGACAACTCGGTAATGAAGTGAGTGTCGAAGCTTTTATTTTAGCGCTGTTGTTCTCGATTAACTTTTATTTCTTTTTTTTTTTCTTTTTCTTTTTTCTTTCTTTATTGTCTTGTGTTATTGTTTCGGGAGGTTTTTGTTGTGGGTTGTTTGGGGTGGGGAGGGGGTGGGTGGAGGGGTAGGGAGTGAGGTTGAGGGGAGGGGTTGGGTTTTTGTTTTTTTGCTTTTTTTGTTTTTGTTTTCTTTCGTTTGTTTGTATTTTTTCTTTCTTTCTTTTTCACTTTCTTTATCTTTTTTTCTATATTCTGTCTGTTTGTCTCTCTCTCTCTCTCTGTCTCTCTCTATCTCTTTCCCTCTCTCTCTCTTCTCTTCGTTTATTCATTTTCTTTTCTCTCTAACTATTCTTTCCTTCCTTTCCGCCTAACCATCTTTCCCATTTTCTTTTATTCCTATATTTCGATCCAATTTTTTTCTTCCTTCCTCCTCATCCACCGAACTTTCACTTTTCTCTCTTTCTCTCTATTTCCTTTCTTCTCTATTGTTTTCCTTCTGTTTTTTTTTTATGAGGTGTTTTCTTTTCTTTTTATCTTTTATTTTTTGTGTTTTACGCTTTCAACGCTTCTTTGTGTCCGTTTTTTATGTCTCCTTTTAAAAGAGGTGACTAACCTAAAAACCGTTTTTTTTCCATTTTTTCGGAACTATAAAAAATCTTTTATATCCTTTGTTTTGGTTTTGTTTTTATTTCATCCTCTTTGTTTACCTTTTACTGGCCCTTTTTCTTTCTTTGTCTCTCTCTATCTGTCTGTCTCTCTCCTTCCCTTCTCTCTTTCTCTCTGCTCTCTCTCTCTCACTCTCATCTCTTTTCTCTCTCTCTCTCTCTCGTCTCTCTCTTCCTTNGTGTACAAAATGCCGGTTATATATTATAAGTATTATGTATATATTTGTGTTCTTTCTTTCTTTATTTTTATCTATGTCGATCCCAACTTATATTCAACAGAAATTACCTTGTATTATTTTGTTTTTATGCCGCTGGTTGTCTCATCGAAAACATTTGGAAAATAATAAGGTTGATATCCATTTTGCCAGTTTGACTTTTAACATATAAAGGGCTAAAACTTTTCGCAGATCAAATCTACCTATTTGTATTACTTTTTTCTGTTTTTATATGCAATTGTATATAAATTAATCTCCTCTCCCTCTCTTCGCATCCCTCTCTCTCTCTTGGTCTCTCTCTCCTTACTTCTCTCAGTTCTCTCTCTCTCTCTCGTCTTTCTCTCTTCCTCTCCGTCTCCTGTCTCTCTCTCTCCTCTCATCTCTCTCTCTCTTTCATCGTCTCTCTCTCTCTCTTCTCTCTCTCTCTCTCTCTCTTTCCACTCTATCTTCTTCTGTAATCTCTCTCTCTCTTTCATGGCCTTCGCTCTCCTCTCTCGCTCCTCTCTCTCTCGTTCTCCTCTATACCGCTGGCTTCTCCTCTCTCTCTCTCCATGCATACAAAATATATATATATATATATAGTATATATATATATTATATATATACTCTACATATATATATATACGTACACCATATGCCTGATGTGGGATATGTATGTGTGTTTTTGTGTGCGCGTGTGTGTCGTGTATTGTGTTGTGTGCGTTTTGCGTGCTATGGAGTGTGTTAGGTGTGTTGTATGCGGGTGCATGAGTGCGGTATCATGAGAAAATGTGTGTGGTGTGGTCTGTACGTGCGTGAGTGTATGTGCACAACATGGAACTTTTAATCACTGCAATTTCCCAGTCATGCTACGTCCGCGATGCCTTTTACGAGTCGTGGTTGAAATTATATCTCGCTGGAATCACTCATTTTTTATGAATAATAATTGCAAAATGTCTTGCTGTTAATAGGAAAATAATGGAAGTGTATATGAATAAAACTTTAAGGCTTCGAGAGACACACACAATCCAATTAAGTATTTTTAGTTTTGATTGCTCTATTAAGGAGCTTAACTCAGCAATATCATTTGTAAGGACAT
>NW_020869124.1:554762-559762 GCF_003789085.1 Penaeus vannamei | reverse complement strand
TCCTCTCTTCTCTCTCTTCTCTCTTCTCTCTCTCTTCGCTCTCTCTCTCTCTCTCTCTCTCTCTCTGGCTTTTTTCTCTTTTCTTCGACTGCGACCACTTTTAAAGAGGGGATCAGATCGCCTCGGGAGAGAACAATAGGTTTCCACACGTAGCTGCTTTTTGACGAGGCAGGTTTCACTTTTTTTTTTTTTTCTCTCTCTCTTTCTTTTCTTTTCTTTTTTCTTTTTTATAGGTCTCTTTTTTCTCAGGTCTTTTTCTATTTTTTCTTTTTTTTACCTTTCTTTTTTTCTTTTACTTTTTTGTCATTTCTACTTTCTTTTTCCTTTTCTTTTTCTTTTTTTCCTATGACTTTTTCATTTTTTTCCTTTTCTTTTTGTCTTTTTTCTTTCTCTTTTATTTTACTTTTTTTTTTATAAGTCTCCTTTCTCGAATCCCGAAATGGCTCGCCTTCAGAAATGACATCAAAGGCCCTTAGTTATTTTTTCTTTTCATTTTTTTATGTATGTTTCGTTTTTATATCGATTTGCAGTTCGAGAGGAAATAGAGGCTAAAGTGCAATGATTTTGATGGGGATATTAAGCTTTATTGTACTTGTAGGTCGTGGTACTATCTTGGTTGTGTTTAATGTTATTGATTTATTTGTTATGTTGGTATTTGTGTGTGTTGTGTGTGTGTGTGTGTGTGTGTGTGTCGTGTGTGTGTGGTGTGGTGTGTGTGTGGTGTGTGTGTGTGTGTGTTGTGTGTGTTGTGTGTGGTGTGTGTGTGTGTGTGTGGTGTGTGTGTGTGTGTGTGTGTGTTTGTGTGTGTTGGTGTGTTGTGTGTTTGTGTGTGTGTTATGTGTGTGTGTTTGTTGGTGTGTGGTGTGTTGTTGTGTGTGTGTGTTTGTTGTTGTTTGTGTGTTGGTTTGGTGTGTGTGTGGTGGGTGTGTGTGTGTCTGTGTTTGTGTGTATGTGTGTGTGTGTGTGTGTGTGTGTGTTGTTCTGTGTGTGTTGTGTGTGTGTGTGTGTGTTTATGTGTTGTGTTTATGTTGTGGTGTGTTTGTGTGTGTGTGTTTTGTGTGTGTGTTTATTTGTGTGTTTTTGTGTGTTTTTTTGTTGTGTGTGTTTTTGTGTGTGTTTTGTGTGTGTGTGTGTTTGGTATGTGTGTGTGTTTGTGTATGGTGTGTGTGGTGTGTCGTGTGTGTGTGTGTGTGTGTGTGTGTGGTGTGTGTGTGTGATGTGTGTGTGTGTGTGTGTGTGTTGTGTGGTTTGGTGTGGTGGTGCGCTGTTGCTGTGCTGTTGTGTTTGTGTGTGTGTGTTGTGTGTGTTTGCCTTACGTGTGATGTGTGTGTGGTGTGTTGTCCTTGTGTGTGTGTGTGTTTGTGTGCCTAGTGTGTGTGTCTGTGTGTGTGTGTTGTGTGTGTGTGTTGTTGTGTTTGTGTGTGTGTGTGTGTGTCTGTATGTCTGTGTTGTTTGTGTGTGTTGCGTGCGTGCCTGTACGTACCTGCATACACGCGCTACTACTACACATCCACACTGCATATATTCAAAAAGTATATATTTTCCTGAAGACAAACCAGCAACAACAACACCGAGAGACGTTTTCCAAAAAAAAAATCACGAAAGCTAAGATGGCGAACGAGGAAATCAAAAAAAAAATATATATCACAACAGCCTATTGCCACGGGGGAAATGCGATTAAAGGCAGTAACTAGAAGGACACGGGGATGGGTGGCGGTGGGGGGTGGGGGTGGGGATGGAGAGGAAGGGAGGAAGATAAAGGAGAAGTGGAGGAAGAAGGAGTGAGAAAGGAAGGGGGGGGGAGATTAGGGGTGGGAGGTGGGGGGGAGGTGTTGAGGGGGAGAAAGGAGAAGTGGAGGAATAGGGAAGGAGGATGGGGGTAGGGGGGGGCTGGGTGGGGGTAGGGGGTGGGAGGTGGAGGGGGTGTGAGGGAGGAGAAGAGAAGTGGAGGAAAGGAAGGAAGGAGTTGGGGGGTAGGGGCGGGCTGGTGCATGGTGGGCTGGCGGGTAGGGGTGTGGGGGTGGGGTGGTTGGGGTCGGGTAAGGAGGAGGAGGAAGGAGAAGCGGAGGAAAGGAAGGAGAGTGGGGGGTAGCGGGGGTGGTGGGCTGTGGGCTGGCGGGTGGGGGGTAGGGGTGGGGGAGGGCGGAGAGGAGGAGGAAGGAGAAGTTGGAGAAAGGAAGGAGGTGGGGGTAGGGGCTGGTGGCTGTGGGCTGGGGGGTGGGGGGGTTGGTGGGGGAGGGTGGAAGGAGGGGAAGGAGAAAGTGGAGAGAGGAAGGAGAGTTGGGGGAGGGGAGGTGGAAAGGAGAAGAAGGAGAAGTGGGAGGGGAAGAAGGAAGGAGACAGAAAAGGGAAGGATGCAAGAGGAGGAAGGAGAGAGAAAGAAGGTGGGTTGAAGGGGGGGAGGGGGGAAAGAGGAAGAGGAAAAGGAGAGTGGAGGAATAAGGAAGAGACAGAGAGGGAAGGATGCAAAGAGGAGGAAGGAAGAGAAAGAAGGTGGGTTGAAGGGGGGGGGGAGATGATGAGGAGAAGAGAGGGTGGAAAGAGGAAAATAAATAAAAGGAAAGAGGAGGAGGAGAGGATGGAGAGAGGAAATGAGAGGAAGAAGAGAAGGGGAAGGAATGGGGAAGTGAGAGGTGTGCAAATAATATTAAGTGGATAGGAAAAGGGAAAAGGGGGAGTAAAACAACAGAAAGACAGGGAAGAGGAGAACGAACAAGAACAGGGAGGAAAAAGAAAAGACCAAGAAGAAGGAAATGAGAAGTAGAGGTAAGAGAAGAGAAGAAAGAGGAGATGATAACGGGAGGAAAGAAAGGAAAGAGAGAGAGGAGAGAGAAGAGAGAGGGCAAAAGAAGAGAGAAAGAAATGGGAGGATAACGGGAGGAGAGGAGAGATAGAGATAGACAGAGAAAGAGAGAGACAGAGAGAGACAGACAGACAGACAGAGGGGGAGAGAGAGAAGAGAGAGAGAAAATGGGGGATAAGGGAGGAGTGGAGAGACAGAGATAGATAGATAGACACACACACACACACACACACACACACACACACACACACACACACACACACACACACACACACACCACACACACACACACACACACACACACACACACACACACACACAGAAAGAAAGAGAAAGAGAGAAGAGAGAGAGAAAGAGAGGACAAAGAGAAGAAAAAGAGAGAGAAGAAGAAAGACAGAAGGAAGGCTAGAGGGAGAGAGAGTGAAAGTAAGGAGAGGAGGAGGAGGAAGGGGATGAGAAAGGGGGGGGAGGGGGAGGGAAGGGGGGGAGGGGATCCGAGAAAGAGGAGGCAATTGTTCGTTAACCGGACGCTGATGTGGATTTATGGTAATTGGGGAAGGGAAAGCCAGTAATTTGGGGGTTGGAGAGAGACTAAAGGAGACAAAGATTTTTTTTTTTTTTTTTTTTTTTTTTTTTTGGCTTCGGGAGGAATAGCGAAGAACGAAGGGTAGGAGGAGAACGAATGAAGAAGAAAGGAGAATAGGCTTATGAGAGAAGGAAATGGTAAAAGAGGGAAAAGAATGGATTTTTTGGCTTCGGGAGGAATAGCGAACGAAGGAAGGAAGGAGAAACGGAGAAGGGGAAGAGAAGAAGGAGAAGAGGCTTATGAAGAGGGGGATGAAGAAATGGTAGAAGTAGGAAAAAGAATGGATTTTTTGGCTTCGGGAGGAATAGCGAACGAAGGGAAGAAGGAGAAACGAAGGAAGAAAAGGAAGAAGAAGAGAAGGAGAAGAGGCTTATGAAGAGGGGGATGAAGAAATGGTAGAAGTAGGAAAAAGAATGGATTTTTTGGCTTCGGGAGGAATAGCGAAGAAGGGAAGAAGGAGAAACGAAGGAAGAAAAGGGAAGAAGAGAAGGAGAAGAGGCTTATGAAGAGGGGATGAGGAAATGGTAGAAGTAGGAAAAAGAATGGATTTTTTGGCTTCGGGAGGAATAGCGAAGGAGGGGAAGGAGAAACGAAGGAAGAAAAGGGAAGAAGAGAAGGAGAAGAGGCTTATGAAGAGGGGGATGGAGAAATGGTAGAAGTAGGAAAAAGAATGGAAGAGATAGAAGAAGCAGAAGTTGAAGAAGAAGAAAGGAAACAGAAAATAGAAGGGAAAATAATGGAAGATACGAAAAGAAAAAGTGAAAGAAAAAATAGATAAAACACAGAAGAAAAGGAAACATGAAAAAGAAAAGAGGAGGAAGCAACTAAAGAAGGAAAATGAGAATAACAAGATTAGAGATGATGATTATAAAAAGAACCTTCAAATTGGAACCAATTCATTAACAATCTTTAAAATACTTAAAAAGGAAAATAAATAAATAAAAATACTAGAAACAGAAAAAACATGTCAAAATGAAATCATTATAATATGTGACGTTTCCGAAATTCCGGGATCTGTGACGTATTCGGTAAACAATGACGTCACGCTTGTGGCCATTTCAAGAAATCTATATCTTTGGACTCTGTGCGGGGATAAAAGAGCATTAACCGGAGGGAAAATACTGTAAAGGCATTCGGTTTCCATTCCGTAGTTGCCTCTTTATCCGAAATAAGCTGGAGACCGTGATTAAGTAAGTAATGTCCATTTCAGAATCTTGTGCGAATAAGCCGATTCGAACCTTCCTCACAACACTAATTCGAATCCTTTTGTGACAAGAAATTTAGATTATTTTATCAGTCTTCATAAATCTAAAGCAAATATTGAGTCTTTATTCTTCTTTCTACTAGCTCTGATTTTTTATTTCCTATTTCTTATTCACTGCACCTAGTAAAGTATCCCCTGAATATTGATCTAAAGAAAACGGGGGTTGTTAAGTCAGCCCTGCCATCTACCGGCAAATTTGACAGTTCTCGTGTCACGTTTCATGTTCGTTTCGAAAAGTGATATTTATTGACAGTACTACTCGTGCTTCTAATTTATTTTCCCAATTTTAAGTGAAATTCATTGAGAAATTAGAACCGTCTCAGGAATAACACTAATTTCAGGGAAGT
>NW_020869124.1:547262-549762 GCF_003789085.1 Penaeus vannamei | reverse complement strand
GGTTATGCACACTTATGCACGTACACTTCCGTACACTTATTGCAAATATGTATGTATTGTGTGTGTGCCAACTGCTCCATCCCACAGTCATATATATATTTCCATTTTCCACTTTTTTTATTTCTGTTTTGCGCCGAAACCCTTGTTTGATCGAGGTTATTTCATCACGGGAAAAAAATATAACGAAATCAGCAGTAATCGAGCCGGGGGGAAAAAAATTATTTTTCCGACCCTTACTAGATCTAGACAAAAGGTTCGAGTTTTTTTTTTTCTCTGGATGTGGAATAACAACTTTATAACGGGGTTGTTATTTTGGGATTTTTTTATTTATTTTATTTTATTTTTTTATTTTTTTTTTATTGATTTTAGTTTCTTTCTATATCTGTTAAGGACTATATCTATCTTCCTTTCTTTGTCTGTCTATCTGTCTGTCTATCAGGGTGTCTATCTATCTGCCTATTTGCTATCTGTCTACCTATCTCTATCTGTCTGTCTGTCTGTCTTTCTGCCGGTCTAGATATGTTAATAAATAAACATTTGCGTATAAACTATATATTTATATATTTTTTTAAACTCAAGATATAAAACATTCTCTCTCTCCCTCTCTCTCTCTCTCTCTCTCTCTCTCTCTCTCTCTCTCTCTCTCTCTCTCTCTCTCTCTCTCTCTCTCTCTCTCTCTCTCTGCCTCACACATATTCACTTCTTATACACAGCAACCTCCCCCCCCCATCGTTAGAGCAACATCATCTGCAACTTCTTAAGAAAAGGAAAAAAAAAAAAAAAAAAAAAAACGTCTTGAGTTCTCCTTCACGACTTACAAGAAGCGGGATTCGAACCCACGCGCACGCACAAAAGGGGAAAGGGATAGGAAGGAGGGAAGGGGAGATGAAGGGAGGGATAGGGAGGAGGGAAGGGGAGGATGGGGGAGGTAAAGGGAGGGAGGGGAGAGGGGGAAATGTTGAGGAAGGGGGGATGGAGGGAGAGGAGAAAAGGAGGCGAAGGCGAGGAAGGGGAGGAGGGAGAAAGGAGGAAAGGGGATGGTGGCTTCGCTAGAATCCAGTAGGTGGCGGGAAGAAGAAAACCCTTTCATTCTCTCTCTCTCTCTCCTTCTTCCTTCCTCTCCCTCTCCCTTTCCCCCTCTATTCGTCTCTCTCTTCTCCCCTCTCTTCCTCTCTCTCTCTCTCGTCTCTCATCTCTCTCTCTCTCTCTCTCTCTCTTCGTGGCGTGAAGAGTATAGCGTCCGAACGATCTGGATCTCTCTCTCTCTCTTCTCGTCGACTTCGGTCTCAAGGCTCTACATCTCGAGTCTCTGGTCAACCTGTGCCTATTAGCTGGCATTTAACGATCGGGTACGCATTCAGATATCATCTCTGTCTCTGACTGCGTAGCCAGAGGAACACCTTCCGCGAAGATTTCTGATTCTCTCTTCCGCTTCCTTTCTCCCCCTCTCTTGTTCATCAAGCGGGCCGCGCCGCTCTCATCTAGCTCTTTAGACTTCAGTCACACCACTTACAGGGCGCGAGGTTAGAGCAGTCTGTTGACCCCGTGAAGAATGTATCTTATCTCTCTCACCACCAGTCAAGATACAATAGCTGTGCCGCGAAGTGCTAGAGTGGCTGTTGTTCTCCAGTGATGTATCGCCCTTACTCTTGACCGTGCCTCTCTTGTTGGGTGTAACGGCGGAGTTCCTCCTCTCTTTCGTGCCGGCGCCTCCACTGTCTTCTTAGACTGGCCCGACTCATTCTCCTCTCTCCGTGTATTCGCAATCCCCTCGCCTTTCCCTCCCATCACTCTCCTTCCTGCTCTTTCACCTCTTACCTCCCTGCCCTTCTTCATTCCCATATTTCTGCTGCCATCCCTCACTTCCCCCGCCCTCAGTGCCCTTTCCATCTCTCTGGATCGCCTTCACAACAAGTGATCAAAAGAAGGCAACACTTAAGTGCTAATTGGATTTTATGGAGAGGAAGAAGGAACGTAGAGAGAGAGAGAGATGGAGAGCGAGGGGTGGAGCAAGCGGACGAGGAGGAAATATATGTAATATTATATATAATAGATATTGTGTCGTACGTATCGAGAGAAGGAGATGAGAGGGGAAGGAGAGAAGAGAGAGGAAAGGTCAGAAAGAGAAGTTGGGAGGCTGAAAGGTGAATAAAGCAGGTGAGAGGAGGGAAGGAGAGGAGAAAAAAAGGGGGCAAGAGAAATAAAAGAGAGGGGGAAGAAATATCCAGCTGGTCGCCCTGGACATTATGAATGTTTGATAATGCATGTACATATCAGATACCAAAAATCATAATCGTACTTAGCCATTTTGTATGAATGCATTAAAATAAACGAATATTTTGAGACATGATGCATGCTGTCTAGAAGATAAAAAACAAGGGAGATAAAAAAGGAAGAGATGAAAAGCAGAAAATGTCATTTAAAGGGTAACTTGAATAAAGCAAACTAAATGTCAGTCGCTATTATTTGTGAATTCAGAGAGAGGGAGAGAGAGATAGAG
>NW_020869124.1:539762-542262 GCF_003789085.1 Penaeus vannamei | reverse complement strand
CATACATACATTACAAAACTCTGCTATACATACCATTACAACATACCATACATACAAACTTATACATTACATACCATACATACATACATTACCAAACTCGTTTGTATACATACATAGCATCAACATACATACAAAACTGTGTACTCATACAACTACATACAACAAACGCTATACATACATACATACATACATACAAACTGTTGTATACATCTACCATACAAAAACTTGTTTGTATACTTACAATCATACATACATATCATACATAACAAATCTGTGTATATACATACAATACATACATTACAAATTATTGTTCTATATACAATACATTACCATACACTATACATATCAAACTATGCACTCATCCCTCATACATACATAATATCATACAAAGCTATTGCCACGCGCCTAATATACATCTACATACATACATAACAAACTATTGTATACCCAACCAACTCAGCACATCACACATACACCTACACAACTTTGATATCTAACATACATCTACACTTACATGACACCTCAACTGTTGCCTTTATACATACATTTACACATTAACCCATCACAAACTGTTATGCAATTTATACATACATACATAGCATACAAACATTGTATACATCACATACATAATCATAACAAAACTGTTGTATACACTCACCTACATACATACAAAAACTGTTGCCCTATACATACATACATACATACAAACTGTCTGTATACATACATACATACATACAAACTGTTGCTATACCATAACATACATACAAAAATGTGTTAATAACATACATACATACATCACATACATAACATTAAACAAACTGTTGACTATATACATAGCATACATAACATATCATACATCACCATACCAACCTGTTTGTATACATACATACATACATCATACATACATTACAAACTTGGTATTACATACATACATACAAACTGTTGTATACATACATACCATTACATACAAACTGTTGTAGTACTACATACATTACATAAAACTGTTGTATACATACATCATACATACAAAACCTATTGTCATATCATACATTACACTACCAGACAACTATTGCTATCATAACATACATACAGGGACAAGACTCAACAATTCGCGTATACATTACATACCATACAATACCATACCAACGTGATTATAACATACATACATACAAACTGTTATTTACATCCCCCAGACTCTCTACGTACATAAATCACCCGTGGGCTACCGCTATACATACGCATACATCCCCAATAAATGCACAGTATTTCTATGAGTACATCACAAGTAAACACGTACACGATTAAATAAACACTACTGCACATTCACTCGCGCGCAAAACTCAAAGCAGACCTCCAATAATCCGGATCCACAAAGTATAAAACGCAATACAGCCGTAATCCACAAGGTAAATAACTCGCCTTCATATATCATATTAAGATCAAATGATTGCTGTTTACCCTTCCCATCCGGTCGTCTCATTACCGCCTCCCCGTGCATTGCATCGTGTGTTGTGTGGTGTGTGTGTTTGTGTGGTGTGTGTGTGTGTGTGTGTGTGTGTGTGTGTGTGTGTGTGTGTGTGTGTGTGGTGTGGTGTGTGTGTGCGTGGGTGTGTGCGTGTGTGTGTACAGCCCACGTTTGCTCTGCGATTATTTACGACCGACAAATCGTTCTGAGGGTTGTTTACCGGTCTCGTCTGAAGCGCCATTTCAGACGGAGCCATAATTCCGGGTTACGTAATTTAACTCGGGTTTAGATAATTAAGTTTTTTTTGGTGTTGTTGCTTTTTTGTAATTTGATAATTTCAGAGGGAATGTTAGAATGAATTAAGTCTTTGAGGCTGCGAAGTTGGTATAACTCGTGTGTTATAGGGGGGGGTGGGTGGGTGGGGGGGGGGGGGGGAATCTCTGTCAAGGTCGATTAAAATGTTTACTTGTTATATTATTGATAAATGAGATCTTCAGAAAAGCGTCATGGTTTTTATTAGTCTATCATGATCTAGAATATCTCCATAGTCTTCATTTACAATATAAATTAAATATAATTCTACTGCTAAGATAGAGAAAATGATTCTTGCCAAAGGAAAGACTAATTAAGGCGATTACACGTTTTCTTCGATTCCTGGCAATTAAGTCTTCCCGTTTTCTCCCGCCAAAGAAAACGGAGACCTCGCCAAGGAAAGACGCGCCTCGCCATTTTTTAAATTCCTCCCAAGACGCCCACGTTGAAATAGTTTCTTTTTTCTTTTCCTTTTCTTTCGAAAGTCAGATATCACGTGTCACATATCATCGCAAATACTACTCTTACCCTCGGCTGATTGGCGCGCCGCGTTCGGGTGACTTAGGGCGAGGGTTATTATTTTCATCATCCGGCGGCCAAAATAGAAAGGGTTTTTCGCTCGAATGTCCCGCGGTGGCCTTTCGTCTCTGCCTTACGAGTGCCGCGGGAGAGAGAAATTAATTTTTGGTGCTTTGGCTTTGTTTTCGAGTATTTTGTTTCTTG
>NW_020869124.1:532262-534762 GCF_003789085.1 Penaeus vannamei | reverse complement strand
AGGAGGAGGAGAGAGAGGAAATGAAAAGAGGAGGGGGAGGGAGAGAGTAGTGCAAAGAAGGAAGAAGGAAGAAGAGAAAAGAAACGAAAAGAGGAGTGGAAGGAAGAGAGAGGTGCAAAGAAGGAAGAAGGAGAAGAGAGAGGAAATGAAAAGAGTGGGAGGGAAAGAGTGGTGCAAAGAAGGAAGAAGGAAGAAGAGAGGAAACGAAAAGAAAAGTGGGAGGGAGTGGTGCAAAGATGGAAGAAGGAGAAGAGAGAAAGGAAACGAAAAGAGGAGTATAAGGCAGAGAGAAGTGCAAAGAAGGAAGAATGAGAAGAGAGAGGAAATGAAAAGACTGGGAGGCAGAGAGAGGTGCAAAGAAGGTAGAAGAAAGAAGAGAGAGAGGAAACGAAAAGAGTGGGAGGGAGAGAGTAGTGCAAAGAAGGAAGAAGGAGAAGAGAGAGAAAATGAAAAGAGGAGTGGAAGGAAGAGAGAGGTGCAAAGAAGGTAGAAGAGAGAGAGGAAATGAAAACTGTGGGAGGGAGAGAGTAATGCAAAGAAGGAAGAAGGAGAAGAAGAGAGGAAACTAAAAGAGGAGTGGAAGGAAGAGAGAGGTGCAAAGAAGGAAGAAGAGAGAGAGGAAACGAAAAGAGGAGTGAAAGAGAGAGAGAGAGAGAGAGAGAGAGAGAGAGAGAGCCGCGGACGGGGGCGGGAGAAACTCGCGGCGTCTGAACGAGCCCCTTTAAGTCTTCAGTTCGATGGACAGAATTCTTACAGCATTGCCCAAAGGTGTGTTTATTCGCAATGGGACCGGGGGGGAGGGAGGGACGGGAGGAGGGGAGGTGGGGGGGTTGTGCTTGTGGGTGGCAAGGCAATGCGATGTGGAATGAGTTCAGGGTTGGCTTGGGTTGCGCGTAGACGATTTTGACTTTTTTTTTTCTTTTTTTCGTTTTTTTCGTTTTTTCTCGTTTTTTGCGTTCTCTCTTTCGTTCGATTTAGACTTTTGTTTCGTTTTTTCGTTTTTCGTTTTTTTTCTCGTTTTCGTTTTTTTGTTGTTTTTTTGCGTTCTCTCTTTCGTTCACTTTTTTCGCTCTCTTGCTCTCTGCCTTTATGCTTATCCATCTTTCCCTTTCTCTCTTTCTATCTGTCTATATATCTACTTATTTATTTCTCAATCTGTATATCTATGTCTGTGCATATCTATCTCTATCTATCCGTCTCTCTCTCTCTCCCTTTAAGTTATCTATTATCTCTTTTCTATCTCTCTTTACGTCCCCATGCCCACTCATCAGCACAAATCACGGCACTCGCTCTGTGTTGCATGACGTTGTGCAACAAAGGACTTGGAAATGCATCCTGGTTTTATATAACGAAGTGTTTTCTGTCTGTAATCTTTCGAAAAAAATCATTGTGTTTCCGCAGAGAGAGAGAGAGAATAAAAAAAAAGTGATTTACCTCAAGTACGGTTTTATTCTTTCTTTTTTCTTTCTTTGTTTGTTTGTTTGTTTCTTGTTAAACGCTTATAAGCATATGTTTGTGTGTGGTTTTATTTTTTTTTATTAGTTTGTTTATTCTTGTATTTATTTGTGTGGCTTTTCATGTCCAAATCCCCAGCTGAGTTGAATGACGTAAAACAAAGGAAGTGGTGAAAGGAAGATGAGAGGATAAAGGGAATAGGTAAAATGAAGAGGAAAGAGAAGAAGACAAGGAGAGGGCGAGAGGAATGGTTAGAGACTGAGGAGGGAACAAGTAGGAGTGGAAGAAGGAGGAAGGTGATAGAAAGGGTGGAACAGGGAGAAAGAAGAGGTTGAAAGAGTGGGAGGAACATAGAGGAAGAGGAGACGGGGAGAGGAATAAGTGGAAGAGGAAGAAGAGGATGAAAAAGATTGAGGAATAGAAAGAAATCGGAGAACAAAGAGGAAGCGGAAGAGGTGGAAGAGGAGAGAAATAATCCACAAAATTATACCAAACATATAACAAGATTCTACATATCAAAAATATTCCAAACACAAAATAGGCTTACGTTTTGCCCAAAATCCAATTATAATCCAACATAAAATTTATAAGCAGGAGTATGCGATATAGTTAAAATAAATATTTTCTCGTTATGCATTCTTCAATACGTATACATATGTTATACAGTGATGAAAATTGATAGCCATAAACTACTTCGTTAGCAATGTATAGATATAGTAAGATTTCCAAAAGATTAGAATGAAAAGATATGTTTATTCGAAATTACAGATTGGTTGTCCCTTTTTTCGTGTTTTTCATTTTTTAAATCTTTTTCTTTCTATTTCTTTCTGGTTCTCTTTTTTTCTTTCATATCCACGATCGCATTCCCGAACACTTTTCACGCCCATGCTAAGACCAGAACACTTTTCACGCCCATGCTAAGACCAGAACACTTTTCACGCCCATGCTAAGACCCATATAGAAGAAAAAAAATACGGAAAGTCACCCATCCCTCCACTACCTGTTTTTTTTATCCTTCCCATTCCATTTCTGAAAAACCCCCCCC
>NW_020869124.1:524762-527262 GCF_003789085.1 Penaeus vannamei | reverse complement strand
TCCCTCCCTTTCCTCTTCTTCTCTCTCTCTCCTCTTCTTCTCTCTCTCTCTCTCTCTCTCTCCTCTCTCCTCTCCCCCCTTCCTCATATTCCCTCTCTCTCTCGCTCTCTTGTTTTGTCTGTTTGTTTGGTAGAGTTATGTGTGTGTTTTTGCATAGGTAATTTCTATGTTCGTGTGTGTTTTGACGTTTTCTTAAGTGGCATCAGCTAACCTCTTAGAAAAGAGTTTTTAAATGGTTAGGTTAGGTATTTTTTACCGTTTGGGTTGAAAGGGGGGGGGGGAGTGTATGTATTTGTGTGTGTGTGTGTGTCTATTGCTGCTCGTGGGTGGGTTAATTATTATTGTTTTTAACATTAGTTGTTGGTATTGTTATTACTACTACTACTACTACTACTACTACTACTATTATTATTGTTATTATTATTACCGTACTATTATTATCAGTGTTATTACTAATATGATTATCATTATTATCGTTTTCATAAACATTTTTATCATTATCCTTACTGTTATCATTATTTCAATGACTATTATTATTATTATTATTTTAGTAGTATCATTCCTGGTGTTTTTCTTGTTGCTGGCTTTGCCATTATTATTGTTAGTGTTGTTTTTATTATTATTACTACTATCATCATCATCATCATCATCACTATCATCATCCTCATTATCTTTATCACTATAATTGCCGTTGTCACCATCATTTTCGTTATTTTTATTACTATTATTGCTACCATTAGGTGTAGCAGCTACATAGTCATGATCATCATTATTATTATTATTTGTTATAATTATTTTCGTTGTTTTGGATTTTATTTTCACTGTTATTGTTTTTTTTATTATTATTATTATTTCTATTTTCTTTATTTTTGTCATTTTTATTTTCATTGTTTTTAATTTCCTTTTATTATTATTTTTATTTTCTTTGTTTTTAATTCGTTTTTAGTTTTATTTCCATTGTAATTTGTTTATTATTGTTATTATTATTATTATTATTTCCATGCCTGTTATTGTCATTATTATTTTCATTTTTTATTATCATTTTTATTGTTTTATTATTATTTTCATTGTTGTTATTAATATTAATTTCAGTGTTATCTTATCATCCTCATTGTTATTATTATTATTATTATAGTTTTCATTGTTATTATTTTTTTTATTGTTATTATTTTATTGGTATTATTATCGTTTTCATTGTTGCTATTATTTTCATTTTTGTTATTAATATTAATTCCATTATTATCTTATTATTATTATTATTATTATTATTATTATTATTATTATTATTATTATTATTGTTTTTTATTGTTATTATTGGTATTTTCATTGTTATTATTATAATAATTTTATTCTTATTATTATTCTATTTTTTATTAATATTAATTTCATTGTTATATTATTATTCTCAGTATCATTATTTTCAATGGTTTTATTTTTTTATAATTAATGTATTCATTGTTATTATTTTCCTTATTATTATTATTATTATTATTATTATTATTTATTTATTTATATTAATTGCGATTATATAGTGATCTTTTTAGCCATCATTATCATCATCATCATTGCCATTATCACCATCGTTATTATCATTATCACTATCATCATCATTATTGTAACCATTATTATTGCTGCTGCCTTCGGTGTTCATATAAAGCTCATACCACTTTGACCAGTGATGAAGGGAGAAAGCTGTACCACCAACAGCCGTATGAATATTTCTCATAAAAGCGAATTTGGAAGCCTTTCAACCCACGACCAAAGCTTAATATATGCAAAACGAAATAAACTTTCCCCCCATTCTTCAAAGTAAGCATACATTTATGCAAAACCTTTGTTCCAGCCTTGTACTGCAGCAGGCTCTCTCTGTCTCCTCTTTCAGGCCTGTTCTTGTGCTGAAAGGGGGCTTTGTTCTACGTGTGTTCTAGGTTGCTGCGGTCTTGGTTTTTCATTTCTGGATCCTCGTGGCACGAATTTTCGAATTCGTGTAGAATGAAGGAGAAATAGTAGATATGGCACAATTTTCTCCTTTTTTTCTTTCTTTCTCTCATTCTTTCTTTTTTTAGGGGGAGATTTCGGGTTATTTTGTTCCGAGGACCCGAGATGCCGGAGATGCCATGTTCATCATTAATGCGCTTTTTCCTGCGCGTGTTTTCCTTTCCTTGACTTTACCCAGACGAACGGGGTTTACAGTAAACCCTCTCTGGAAAGGACATAAATAATCGACAAGGCACGCTCGTTTTCTCGCTCAAATCGTAAAGCCGAAAAAATCCTGCGAGCCAAAAGCAGCTCATGTACCCGGGTTGTTTACATTTTGCATTGTTGCCAACCCCGCTCGCCGCTGCGCATTTGACAGCGGCCGGAACAATGCATCGGATAAACAAACATGGAGAACTTGGGTTTATATTACACCACATGTTAAATCATCACACGAGGGTGAATACCCATAAAACCACAAGCTCGCCGAAGGAGAAGGGAAAGGAAAGAGCGGGGGGGAGAA
>NW_020869124.1:494762-519762 GCF_003789085.1 Penaeus vannamei | reverse complement strand
CTCTCTCTCTCTCTCTCTCTCTCTCTCTCTCTTCTCTCTCTCTCTCTCTCTCTCTCATTCTCATCGTCTTTCTCATCGTCTTTCTCATTCTTCTCTCTCTCTCTCTTCCTCATTCTCTCTCTCTCTCTCTCTCTCTCTCTCTCTCTCTCTCTCTCTCTCTCTCTCTCTCTCTCTCTCTTCTCTCTCTCTCTCTCTCTCTCTCTCTCGTTCTCCCTCCTCCCTCCCCCATTCTCTCCTGTAATTTCCTTTAATATCATTATGTACAATGTCATTCAGTATTAGTATGATTAGTTTACTTATCTACTTACATTATGTCCTGATTTCTCTTTCTAGTTTTTAATGTTTAATAGTTCAAGGGGCCTTTCCTAAGGGGGGGTTTCACTCCTGGAGGGCTCACAGCCATACCACTAGTGTAATATGTTGTATTTTTGTTGATGTATTGTATTTGGCTCTAAATAAATTATTTGATTCTGATTCTGATCCCTCCCTCCTTCCTCCTTCCTTCTTCCCTCCCTATCCCTCGTCTTCTTATCCACCCATTCTGCAAGAGAGAAAGGTTAGGCTCCTTCCCCCTCTTCTCCCCTTCCCTCTCCCCCTTTCCCTTACCCTCCTCCCTCCTCCCCCCTTTTCCCTCCCTCCCTCTCCCCCCTTTTCCCCATCCTCCTCTCCCCCCCTCACCCTCACCCTCACCCTCACCATCCCTCTCTCTCCACCACCCCCTCCCTCTCCCTCCCCCTCCACCCCCTCTCCCTCTCCCCCCTTTCCCCTCATCTTATCGGGGCAAAATCGGGAGCATATGTAACTCCCCCAAACGGGTCCCGTTTCCCCTCGCTGCCAATTCCCCTTTACGAGCCTTCGGTCAACGCTCCTCTTGTGGCGGGATGGCACAGTGCCGATGGTTTGTGGGTCTGTGTGATGTGGCTCTGTCTTGTTTTTCTTTTTTTTTTTTTTTTTTCGTATCGTTTCTCTCTTTATTTATCTATCTGTCTGTTTCTCTGTCTATCTGGCTATCTCTCTCTCTCTGTCTATCTGGCTATCTCTCTCTCTCTGTCTATCTGCTATCTCTCTGTCTACCTGTCTGCTCTATCTATCTGTCTCCCTATCTATCTGTCTCATTCTCTCTCTCTCCCTCTCTCTCTCTCTCTCTGTGTGTGTTGTGTGTGTGTGGATCTGTCGGTGTATCTGTATCTATCTCTTCGTTTTTTTTTTTTTTTGTCTTTCTCTGTCTGTCGGTCTATCTATTCTCTTCTCTTTCTCTGTCTTTCTATCTGTCGGTCTATTTATTCATCTATCTATCTGTATATGCAGTATATATATAGATAGATAGACAGATATATATATATATATATATATATATATATATATATTATATATATATATATATATATTATAATGTACATACATACATACATAACTATCTATCTTCATGTCTTCCCTTCTTATCCCCTCCCTTTCCCTCATTATCTTAGCCCCTCCCCCCTCCTTCGCTAAATCTTCCTGCTTCCTTCTCTCCTTTCGTGCCATTGTTCTCTTTTCTCCTCTTCTACTTTTGTTTTGTCTCAAGCCTCCCTCTCTTCTTCCTCATCCTTCATCATCATTTCCTCTTTCTCCTTTTCCTTCTCTTCCTCCCCCTCCTCCCTCTCCTCCTCCCTCTCTTCCTGCTGTTGTTACTCCTCCTCCTCCTGCTGTTCTCCTCTCCACCTTACTCCTCCTCCTCCCCTCTCCCCATCTCTCCATATTCCTTATTTCCTCCTCCTCCTCCTTCCTCTTCCTCCTCTCCACCTTAGTTCCCTTTTCCCCTCCTCCCCCTCCTCCTCTCCACCTCTCCACCTTAGTTCCCTTTTCCCCTCCTCCTCCTCCTGCTCCCCCTCCTCTCCATCTTATTTCCTCCTTCCCCCCTCCTCCTCTTCCTCCTCTCCATCTTATTTCCTTCCCTCCTCCTCCTGCTCTTCCTCCTCTCTCCATCTTATTTCCTCCTTCCCCTTGGTTTCCTCCCCTCCTTCCCCTCCTCCTCTTCCACCTCTCCACCTTAGTTCCCTTTTCCCCTTCCTCCTCCTCCTGCTCCCTACCTCTCCATCTTATTTCCTCCTCCTCCCCCTCCTCCCTCCTCCCCATCTATCCTCCCCCCTCCTCCTCCTCCCAAGCCACTATCACACACAGCCATATGCTATATCTGCCACGACTTGCAAAGATATTCATAGATAATCTCGAAAGTTGTCGCTGTAAAGTTGGTATTGCCAATTCTTCATTCATGGATTTCATTAATTTATGCTTGATCTTTTATGAATCTCTCTGGTTCCTCTTTTTCTTTCTTTCTCTTTTATTTCTGTCGTTCTTGATATTTTTCCCCTTTTTGGGGGGTTTATCGTTCGCTGTTTGTTTTATTTTTCTATCTGTCTATCCGTCGACTACTTCTCTTCTCTCTCTCTCTCTCTCTCTCTCTCTCTCTTCTCTCTCTCTCTCTCTCTCTCTCTCTCTCTCTCTCTCTCTCTCTCTCTCTCTCTCTCTCTCTCTCTCTCTCTCTTAACCTCTCTTATCTTCTACCTCTCTCCTCTTCTCCCTCTCTCCCTCTTTTGCTCTCTCTCTTTCTCCCTTTCTTCCCCTCTCCTCCCCTGTCTCTCTCTCCCTTTCTTCCCTGTCCTCTCTCTCCCTTCCCCCCTCTCTCTCTCTATCCATCTATTTATTCATAATATTCCCGCGGTCGCTCACAAATGGCGTGAAGCTCTTGGTCTCTTGTCTCGCAGCTTTAAAGATATGTAGATCTCTATTCCGTCCCGTCTGCACAAAATCCTTATCACCAAGTCCAGTTCTACCTTCGAGCGAAATGTATTCCTTATTCCCATCTGCTTATCGCCTTCACGTCTATGATGAATGTGATTCTGCCTGATCTCATCTTGGTGGGAGCTTCCCTCTCCTTCTTGGGGCGGTTCTCGGCGTGTAAGTGGATGAGAGTTCTTTTCTTGCTCTGTCTGTTAGTCTTTTTGTCTGTTTATCTAAGTTCTTTTCTTGCTCTGTCTGTCTATCTAATCTAAGTTCTTCTTTCTTGCTCTGTCAATCTGGTATCAAAGTCTTTTCTTGCCTTTTCTATTCATATGTCATTTTTTATCTGTTTATCTAAGTTCTTTCTTTTGTCTGTGTCTTTTTATATAATCTATTTTTATTTATCTAAGTTCTTTTTCTTGCTCTGTCTGTCAGTCTTTTTATCTGTTTATCTGAGTTCTTTTTCTTGCTCTGCTCTGCTCAGTCTTTTTATCTGTTTATCTAAGTTCTTTTCTTGCTCTGTCTGTCAATTTTTTAATCTGTTTATCTAAGTTCTTTTCTTGCTCCGTCTGTCTTCAGTCTTTATCTGTTTATCTAAGTTCTCTGTCTTCTTTATCTTATCTAAGTCTTCGCTATCTTCTAATCTTTTATCTAAGTTCTCTGCTCTGTCTTATCATCTTCAATCTTTTATCTACGTTCTTCTCTTGCTCTGTTTATCAATCTTTTTATCTATTTATCTAAAAAAGTTCTTATCTATAATTTATCTATTATCTAGGCTTCAGTCTTTTGATCCATTATAAACTCCTTTCGCTCTCTAATCTTCTTATCTGTTTATCTAAGTTCTTTTCTTGCTCTGTTTATCATTCCGTTCACCTATTTATCTCCACGTGTGTATCTATCCTTCTGTATTTCTGTGTCTGTCCAATGCCAAGAGGACGGCTTCCTGTCCGCACCGGCTATTGTTAAAATGGAAACTTTTTCTCTTATTATTTTATACGGAAACCTATAGAATCCCCCCCCCCACCCCCCCACCCCCCCTTCCCCCCCGGTCGGACCCTGAGTCTCTCTCTCTCTCTCTCCGCCGGTATTAACGAAGTCAGCGAAGCCCCTTGGGTGCGCTCTATAATGATACCTGTGGATCTTCCGCTAATAAACAAAACAAGACTTTCACCGCCAGCGAAATAGCGATTCTCGAACGGTATTGTTATTTCGGACTTCGTTTTCTGTACAACGAACGGCTTTTTCGTTTTCTGTACAACGAAGGGCTTTTTCGGATTCTTTTCTGCTACAACGAACTGCTTTTCGTTTTCTGTTTACAACGTGGGTTTTTCGGATTCGTTTTCTGTACAACGAAGGGCTTTTTCGGATTCGTTTTCTGNCGCTCACAATTGGCGTTGAAGCCTCTTGGTCTCTTGTCTCGCAGCTTTAAAGATATGTAGATCTCTATTCCGTCCCGTCTGCACAAAATCCTTATCACCAAGTCCAGTTCTACCTTCGAGCGAAATGTATTCCTGATTCCCATCTTCTTATCGCCTTCTACGTGTCGATGATAAATGTGATTCTGCCTGATCTCATCTTGGTGGGAGAGGCGGACCGTGTTGGGGCGGTTCTCGGCGTGTAAGTGGATGGAAGTTCTTTTCTTGCTCCGTCTGTCAGTCTTTTTATCTGTTTATCTAAGTTCTTTTCTTGCTCTGTCTGTCAATTTTTTAATCTGCCAATCTTTTTGTCTCTTTTGTCTGTTTATCTAAGTTCATTTCTTGCTCTGTCTATCAATCTTTTTATCTATTTATCTAAGTTCTTTTCTTGCTCTGTCTATCAATCTTTTAATCTATTTATCTAAGTTCTTATTCTCTATCTATTAATCTTTTTATCTACTTATCTAAGTTCCTTTCTTGTTCTACCAATCTGTTTATCTTTTTATCTAAGTTCTTTTCTTGCTCTGTCTATCAATCCGTTCACCTATTTATCTCCACGTGTGTATCTATCCTTCTGTATTTCTGTGTCTGTCCAATGCCAAGAGGCCGGCTTCTTGTCTTCACCTGCTATTGTTAAAATGGAAACCTTTTCTCTTATTATTTTATACGGAGACCTATAGAATCCCCCCCCACCCCCCCCCCCACCCCCCCGGTCGGTCCCTGAGTCTCTCTCTCTCTCTCCTCCGCCGGTATAAACGAAGTCAGCGAAGCCCTTTGGTGCGTCTATAATGATACCTCCTGTGGATCTTCCGCTAATAAACAAAACAGACTTTCACCGCCAGCGAAATAGCGATTCCCGAGCGATTTTGTTATTTCGGATTCGTTTTCTGTACAACGAAGGGCTTTTTCGGATTCGTTTTCTGTACAACGAAGGGCTTTTTCGTTTTCTGTACAACGAAGGCTTTTTCCGGATTCGTTTTCTGTACAACGAAGGGCTTTTCCGGATTCGTTTTCTGTACAACGAAGGGCTTTTTCGGATTCGTTTTCTGTACAACGAAGGGCTTTTCCGGATTCGTTTTCTGTACAACGAACGGCTTTTTCGTTTTCTGTACAACGAAGGGCTTTTCCGGATTCGTTTTCCGTACAACGAACGGATTCGTTTCTGTCCGGCTTTTTCGTTTTCTGTACAACGAAGGCTTTTCGGATTCGTTTTCGTACAACGAAGGGCTTTTTCTTTCGTTTTCTGTCGAAGGGCTTTTCGATTCGTTTCTGTACAACGAAGGGCTTTTTTCGTTTTCTGTACAACGAAACGTACAACGAAGGGCTTTTCCGGATTCGTTTTCCGTACAACGAAGGGCTTTTTCGGATTCGCTTTCTGTACAACGAACGGCTTTTTCGTTTTCTGTACAACGAAGGGCTTTTTCGGATTCGTTTTCTGTACAACGAAGGGCTTTTCCGGAGTCGTTTTCTGTACAACGAAAGACCTTCCCGAGCCGAGAATGGCGAATGGAGACGAGCGCCGGAACCAGTTTGCAAAAGCGTGTTCGTCTTTGAATTAAAAAAAAAAGAGAGAGAGAGAGAGATTCATTTATGCGTGTATGATTATGCATATTCATTTGTATTCATGTTTGTTTGCATAGCGATCATCGCCGGGAATGGACTTTCTGTCGTGTGGGAAGGATTAATATGTAATATCTCATGTCTGTCTGTCCATTGCATACATCCATCCCCCCTCGGTGGCGTCTTGTACACGGCGGAGGAAACGGGAAAATAATCGTGTTCGTATCAGGATTATAATGATATTGATGCTGAAATTATTGTGGTTAGTTATTATTTATGATTAAATATAATAATGTTGATTATTAGTTATAATGATACTGATGTTGAAATTATTATGGTTAGTTATTATTTATAATAACTAAATATAATAATGTTAGTTATTAGTTATAATGATACTGATGTTGAAATTATTATGGTTAGTTATTATTTATAATAACTAAAATATGATGTTAGTTATTAGTTATGATGATACTGATGTTGAAATTATTATGGTTAGTTATTATTTATAATGAATAAATATAATAATGTTAGTTATTAGTTATAATGATACTGATGTTGAAATTATTATGGTTAGGTATTATTTATAATAACTAAATATAATAATGTTAGTTATTAGTTATAATGATCCTGATGTTCAAATTATTATGGTTAGTTATTATTTATAATAACTAAATATAATAATGTTAGTTATTAGTTATAATGATACTGATGAAATTATTATGGTTAGTTATTTTCCTGCTTTCATATGTTTGTCTTTTTTTTTTTTTTTTTTTGGTATCACTGACGTTATTTGTATCATTGTCAATATTATGTCTGATTAGTATTATTCGTACTTACATTATCGTTGTTATTAACATCATTAATGATATACTCATCAGTACCAGATGCAATTATAAGCAATATATGAGACAAGTTACAGACACAGTAATGCGATATATACAAGTAATATTGCACTGATTAAAAAGGCAAAACCGTTCTCCTTTCTCTCTCTGTTCTTCACATCTTTGAGAACAATAGTTTTATTTTCCTTTCATCTTGTTATGAATATAAAAGTAGTTTTTTGTCAAAGGAAATAGCTTCAAAGGCACTCATTTTTCTTTCTCTTTTTAGTCATAACTATCAGCTAGATGTTATTTATGAAAGCCACCTCCGTTTGTTCTTCTGATTAATTAAATGCCGTAAATGATACTGAGTGGATTAATGTGGATCGAGCTCGCGTCAGTAGGTTTTGATATGTGAGATGAATTCTCCGAAAATACTGGCCAGACGTGTTGAAAATGATTGCTACGTATTTATTTACTGGATTTAGAAGTTTCGTTATTACCGACGCTTGAGTGTTGTCTTTGAGAGAGGGCTCTTGAGAGGAGGGGGAGAGAGAGAGGGGAGGGGAGAGAGAAAAGAGATAAGAGGGAGGAGAGGAGAAAGAGAGAGGGAGGAAGGAGAGAAAGAGAGAGAGAAGAGGAAGGAAGAGGGAAGAGAGAGGAGAGGAAGAGAGGGGACGAGAAGGAAGAGAGAGGGAGAGGAAGGGAGAGAGAAAGAGAGAGAGGGGGGGGGAGAGGAAGAGAGAGGAGAGGGGGGGGGAAGAGAAAGAGATAGAGAAGAGAGAGGAGAGAGGAGAGAAGGAGAGAGAAAGAGGAGAGGAGAGAAGGAAGAAAGAAGAGAAGGGAAGAGAGAAAGAGAGAGGGAGGAGGAGAAGAGAGAAGGGGAGAGAGGAGAGAGGGAGAGAGAGGGAGACGGGAAGAGGAGAAGAGAGAAAAGAGAGGAGAGAGAGAGGAGAGAGGGAGAAGGAGAGAAAGAAGAGAGGAAGGACGAGAGAAAGAGGAGAGGGAGAGAGAGGAGAGAGAAAAGAGAGAGGGAGAGAGAAGGGAGAGAGAGGAAGAGGAGAGAGGGAGGGAAGGGAAGAGAGAAAGAGAGAGGGAGGAGGAAGGAGAGAGGAAAGAGAGAGGAGAGGAGAGAGAGTGAAGAAGAAAGAGAGGCGAGAGGGAGAGGGAAGGAGAAGAGAGAGAGAAAGAGAGGAGAGAGGAGAGAGAGGAGAGGAAGGAGAGAGAAATAGAGAGGGGAGGAAGAGAGAGAGAAAAGGAGGGAAGAAAGAGAGAAAGAGAGAGAGGGGGAGGGAAGGGAAGGAAAGAGTTTAAGGAGAGAGAAGGAGAGGGAGAGGGAGGAGAGGGAGAAGGAAGGAGAGAGAAAGAGAGAGAGAGAGGGAAGGAGAGAGAAAAGAGAGAGAGAGAGGAAGGAGAGAGAGTAAGAGAGAGAGAAGGAAGGAGAGAGTAAGAGAGAGAGGAGGGAAGGAGAGAGAGAGAGAAGAGGGGGGGGGCAAAAAAAAAAATGTATATCAATTTCATAACATGTAGATTATTATATTTCATTTCAAATGTGAATTATATAACTTTTCGAAACAAGATTAGTTTCGATGAGCATCTTTGTGTCAATATATAATCAATACATAAAGATTATGTTAGTAAATCCGAAGATTTATAAATTCACACACACACACGCACATTGTATATGTGCGCGCGCGAGTGTGTGTGGTGTGTGTGTGTGTGTGTGTGTGTGTGTGTGTGTGTGTGTGTGTGTGTGTGTGTGTGTGTGTGTGTGTTGTGTGTGCGCACATCCGAAGATTTATAAATTCACACACACACACGCACATCTTATATGTGCGCGTGTGTGTGTGTGTGTGTGCATCAACCCTTGAAATATTCATACAAAAATTGCACAAATACTCTTCAACCAACTCAGTTTTCCCGCCAACATGATTATAAGGATTTATTCTTTTCTTTTCTTTCTAGGACATGTTTCGCAAACTAACTTATCAAAACCTCCAAATAAATAAAAAAAAAAGCAAAACAAACAAAAGTTTTAAAAAGGCAGAAAACTGGCAACACCGCAAATCTTAATGAAGTTTATTTTTGAAATTCGCGCGTCTTTTCTTTTCCCGCCAACGAGAGACCGCGACAACTTTTTTGTTTTCCTTTTTTTCTTCTTTAATTAGTTTTCTTCAGTTAGTTTCTTCTTTTCTGTGGTATTTGTTTTTAAGGAGTTGCAGTAGTGTCCAAAATTTGATTATACATTTATGACTTCATGTACGAAATATGTTTTATTATTGTTATTATTATTATCCTTATAATTATTATTGTTAATATTTTAGAATTACTTTTATCATTATTGTTATTATTATCATTATTTATATTTACATATCTACTCATTATTATTGTTTATGCGTTCAATTATATTAGTATTTATGCTATCATTATTGATATCATTATTGTCATTATCATTATTATTAGTGTAAATGCTATTATTATTATTATTATTATTATCATTATAATCATTTTTGTGACTGCTAGTATTATAGTTATTTCCATTATTATCGTTATTATTATTATTATTATTATAATTATTATTATTATTGACATCATTGTTTTTTGGTGTCGTTTTATTGTTGTTATCATTATTGATATAATTATTGTATTTTATTATCTATTATTTTCATTATCGCTATTATTCTTTACTATTTTCATTATCATTATTATCGTTATCTTTATTAATCACATTATCTTATTAATAATATTATTTTTTAATAACATTATCTATATCAGATTTGTTATTATCATCATTTTTATTATTATCTGTATTATTATCATCTTTTTATAATCATTATCTTTATTATATCATTATTTTATTATCATTATTTTATTATCATCATCTTTATTATCATCGTATCATTATTATTATTATTATTATTATCTCTCTTTATTATTATCCCCATCTCTTTTATTTCCAATTATTATTTTCCACTATTTTTTACTATTATCATTTTATCATTATTATCAGTATTTTTATCATCATTACTTTTATTTTTACTATTATTTTCATTTATATCATTACTTATATCTAACTATTATTATTTTATGATGATTTTTATGACTTTTTTTATTTTGTATTTTTTTTTTATTATGATGATAATTTTTATGACGATAAAAATAAATATGTAAAAAACAATAGTAATAATGTTCAACATCATAATCATGATCGATTAATTGGTAATAATTATATTGATTATTATTATTGTTGTTTATATTAGTTAGATAGATAGATAGATACAGGTATAGATAGATTTTCATTTTTATTAGTATTATCACTACTGATAATGATATTAATTATTATTATTGATCTCACCAGCAATATCTTGCATTAATGTACATTCTATTTGCAATATAATTTTTTTTTTCTTTTTTTGTATTGCTTGCTTTTCTGTATATTTATTTTTTCATGTCTTTTTATTGTTATTATCATTATCTTTATTATTATCATCGTCATTGTTATTATTATCATTTTTATCATTATCACCATCTCTTTTGTTTCCATTTATTAGGAGAGAGATTTCTTTGTCTATCACTCCCTTTCTCTCTCCACGAATCGACCGTAGAACACGCCAATCTGACCCTTATTGCTCACATACATTTCCCATGCTTTTGTTCTCGTGTCTTAGGTATAGATATGTCGTGTTTATATTTGAAATGTTCATTAGAATGCTTTTTTTTCTGAATTATTATGAGTGTAACCGCTTTATCATTGATATTCGGGTGTTTTATGTTTCATGAATGTTTTGGCTCGTAAAAACATACCCCGTTTATGTGAACCATACACAGTATATAAGGTATCCCTTGTTCCTCTCCGCGGAACGGTCATGTGACCATATGTTTCTAAATTTGCGTTCATTTTAATTCTTTCGTGTTTCCCATTGTGAATTGTTCAAAACCGAATTTTGTTCACAGCAAATTCTGTTCCATATAGACCCGAGCAGCGTCTCTGCCTTGCCCAATAAAGGGGTAAACCTGCGACACCTTTAACTCCACCACTACCTTCAAGATCCCCAACAGTGCCTCGCCGCCTCGGCCGCCAAGCAGTGGGGATAACGCCTCCACTACGGTACTTATAGAGAGAAGAGAGAGAGGAAGAGACATAGAGAGAAGAGAAGGAGAAAGGAAGAGAGAGAGAGAGTGAGAGAGAGAAAGGAGAGACCAATAGAGAGAGAGAGGAGAGAGAGAGAGAGAGAAGAACAGAGAGAGAGAGAGAGAGAAAGGAAGAGACAGATAGAGAGACGAGAGAGAGAGAGAGAAAGGAAGAGACAGATAGAGAGAGGAGAGAGAGAAGGGAAGAGAGGAGAGAGAGAGAGAGAAAGGAAGACAGACAGAGAAGAGAGAGAGAGAGAAAGAAGATAGAGAGAGAGAGAGAGAGAGAAAGAGAAGCTAGAAAGAGAGAGAAAGAACTAATAAGAGAAAGAGATAGATAGAATGATAGATAGACAGACAGAGAGAATGAGCAGGCGACAGACCCTCTCTCCCTCTGCCGTGTTCCCAAGACGCTCGCCGAAGGACGCCCTCCCAACACCCAATCAGGACCGCGCAGTTCCTGCCGAATCGCGCCGCTGCTTCACTCGGCTCGCAAGCGGCTTCGAAGCTTCGAACCGGATTCCTCGTCGCTGGCAGCTTTTAACGAGCACCTTCTCTTCTCTGGCGGGCGTTGCCTTCCGCACCGCTTCTCTGTGGCTGTCGCTGTGGCTGTCGCCTGTGGCTTGTGTCTTTCTGCCTCTGTTATTGATTATGTGCTTTCTTTGTCTATCTGTCTCTCTCTCTCTACTTCTCCCTCTCCCGTTCTTCTTCCTCCTCTCTCCTCTCATTGTGTGTCTGTCTCTCTGTCTCGAAGTTTAGTTGTGTGCTCTCTCTGTCACTCTATCTTTCTTCTCTCGCCCTCTCTCTTCTTCTCTCTCTTCTTCTCTCTCTCTCTCTCTCTCTCTCTCTCTCTCTCTCTCTCTCTCTCTCTCTCTCTCTCTCTCTCTCAGTATCTCTTTATCTAATTCTCTTTATGTATTTAGCTCCCTTGCTATTACATGATAATTATGGGGCCAAAATCTTTGCATTTTAGCTGAAAATTCGCCCCACTGAAAAAGATGTCCAGAAAAAAGGAAAGGATACACGACCAGTAAAACAATGTATCTGACAGAATTTTCCAGAGGATTCATTAGGCAGGATTTCTGTAGGATATACGATTTTCGAGGCATTGACATAACGGTTATTTCGTTTTAAATGGCGTTTTTTTTCGTTTCTTTTTTTTCATTTGTTCTTATCTATTTTGCACTTTTGCTCTCTCTGTCTTGTTGTCTGTATCTCTCTTCTCTCTCTCTCTCTCTCTCTCTCTCTCTCTCTCCTCTCTCTCTCTCTCTCTCTCTCTCTCTCTCTCTCTCTCTCTCTTTCTCTCTCCTCTCTCTCTCTCTCTCCTCTCTCTCCTTCCTTCCTTCCTACTTCCTTCCTTCCTCCCTCCTCTCTTCCTCTCTTCCTCCCTCCTCCCTCCCTCCCTCCCTCCCTACCCCTACCTCTCTTCCTCCCTCCCTCCCTACCCTCTCTTCCCCTCCTCCCTACCTCTCTTCCTCCCTCCTCCATCTCCCTTTCTCTCTCTCTCCCATTCCACACCGCAAAACCCTCCCCTCCCCCCCGCCAAGACGATCATCACCATAACTAAATCACCATAACTCGAAACCGTCACCATCGGCCGACATCTCTATGAAATCGCGGAATGGTGCGCCATCAACCGTGTTTTGTGGCGGCGGAATGGCTGGTCGTTGGCGTGCGAAGGAGCCGACAATGGCGCTCCGAATTATCTCCATTTACTTTTCATTTACCTCCCCGTCCGTTTGTTTGTTTACCTTCTTTCTTTTCCGGTGAATGCGAGGTGTGTGTGTGTGTTTTGTGGTCGTTATGTGTCGTTATTTGCTTTGTGTTGGGGAGTTTGAGGATGTGGAGGGTGTGTGTGTGTGTGTGTGTGTGTGTGTGTGTGCGATGGCAGAGATTCATAATGTTGGTCCCCCGCGAATAAACTTCCACACACTTTGACTTCCCCGAAAAAAAGTCACGCATACACACCCCTTTGTCTGCAACTCTCCATCGAATGGAGTCTGCCAAATTGGGACCGAATTTGAACACCATTCCTCAACTTTCTTGAACAAGCGAACAAATACCCTGTAAATAAATGTAAACAAGACGAACCAACACTGAAGAGGGGACACTGAAAGAGGAAGTCGCACACGGGGACTGCAACTGCTATGAAGGGACTGATTTGTACACGGAAGGCACAATGCCATTCAATCACGCACCTACATACACATATACGTTATACCTATATACAGATGCAAATACATGCATACAAAATTCTTAAAACACGTCTACATACAGTCCCTCACACCGCATACATCTAAATAAACACAAAGAGAGAGAGGAAAGAGAGCTTGAGAGAGAGAGAGAGGAAAGAAAGCTTGAGAGAGAGAGAGAGAGAGAGGAAGAGAAGAGAGAGAGAAAGAGAAAGAGAGGAAAGAGACAGAGAGAGAGAGAGAGGAGCCCCAATATAACTGCACAAGAGAGACAGACCAACCGTTTGGACTTGCCTCCGACGCAAGCACTGGCCCCAGGGCATTAAAGGCAAGTGGCATGACAGGGGCGGCAGTTAACAGCTGCGTGTTAACACTTTTTTGTTTCATTAACGTTCTGTACAAATTCATTAAATTCTGCGGAGGGAAGGTGGAAGATGGGGAAAGGGAAAGGGAGAGAGAGAGAGAGAGAAGAGATGAGAAGATAAAACAAAAGAGATTATGAAATGTAGAAGGACAGATGAAAAAGAAACGGAGGGGAAAAAATGAGGATTTTGAATTCAAACAAAATAACCGTTAGATTAATCCTTCGAAAATCACGTCACCTACAGAAATCCTGGCTATTGTGTCCTCTCTAGAAATATATATTTTTTTCAAATGTATATTTTCACTGATATTACTTCTTTTTCTAGGTATGTATTATTATTTTTTTTAAGCAGGTGATTTTTTTTAGCTAAAATGCAAAGATTTTAAACTCGTGATTTTCTCTGCCCGAAATACGTGTTAAACGAGGTAGCTAAATATATAAAAAAATAGATAGAGATATATATAGAAGAGAGGGAGATGAGGGAAGAAGAGCGGGGAGAGGGAGAAGTAGAGAGAGAGAGCGGGGGAGAGGTATAGAGAGGGAGAGGGAGAGAGAGAGATGAGTAGCACATAACCCAATGCAGAGACAGACAGAAGACAACAGAGACAACGACAGCCAGAGAGGAGAAGAAGAAGAAGCGGAGAGGAGAAGCAGAGAGAGAGAGAGAGAGAGAGAGAGAGAGACTGATAGACAAAGAAAGCACATAATCAATAACAGAGACAGAAAGACACAGCCACAGCGACAGCCACAGCGACAGCCACAGCGACAGCCACAGCGACAGCCACAGAGAAGCGGTGCGGAAGGCAGCGCCCGCCAGAGAAGATAAAGTGCTCGTTAAAAGTTGCCAGCGACGAGGAATCCGGTTCGAAGCTTCGAAGCCGCTCGCGAGCCGAGTGAAGCAGCGGCGCGATTCGGCGGGAATGGCGGGGTCCTGATTGGGTTTTGGGAGGGCGTCCTTCGGCGAGTGTCTTGGGAACACGGCGGAGGGAGAGAGAGAGTCTGTCGTCTTGTGCCTGCTCTCTCTCTCCTCCTCTCTCTCTCTCTCTCTCTAATCTCCCTCTCCTCTCTCCCTCTCCTCTCCTCTCTCCCTCTCCCTCTCCCTCTCCCTCCCTCTCCCTCTCCTCTCCATCTCTCTCTCTCATCCACCTCGTCATGATAGACTCAGATCTTTCCTTAGTCCACGGGGTTCCCAACCTGAGGGCCACGGGGTACTTTTTTCCCTGGAACCCTGGAACAATATGAAAATTTCGAATTAAACTGAATTTTATCTCGCCTACAATACCTACATGTAATAAAATCTCACATATCAGTGGATTGAAAATCTCTCCATAAAGTGTTCTTGTTCAGTATGTATGGACACCATTACAGTATTCATAAATAGTGATAATTGAACCAGGAGATTATTATATGCTGGTCGGGGGCCACAGAATGAAAAGGGTTTGGAACCACTGGTCTACAGAATCCAAGCATCTCTTTGATGAAGTTAATTGATAGTTTTATCAGGAGTATGGTAAGTTAAAGTAATTCTGCTAGTGATAAAAAACAATTAAGTTTTAATGGCTATGGTAATAATTAGGGTAATAATAAGGATGATTATATTATGATTAATATTTATGATAATGATAACTGATAATAAAGAGAATGCCATACTATCAAGTGTCATTAGCATTGTTTTATAATTAATATTTATGATAATGATAACTAATAATAAAGAGAATACTATATTATCAAGTGTCATTAGCATTATTTTAGTTTACTCAATATTAACCAGCACTACTAGCACTTCCCATGTCGTTATCTCAGCTAAAACTGTTATTTCATTTATTTTCGCATCACGTTCACGTAAAAAAAACTCCCGGTCCTTTATTACCTTTTCAGCCACATGTGGTAAGCGTCGCCGGCAGCAATTTGGGAAATAGTAAAAGGGAAAACGTACGTAATTTAACCTAGTCTCCCCCGGAAAAATGGCAGAGTTCATCTTTTTTGGCGCGAAATCTCGTGTAATGCAAGTAATATCAGTTTTTTCGGGGCGGGTTTTCCTTTCCAAATATAACAGTTTAGAAAGACAAATGGGTTCCGGTTTAAAGAATGGACGGGGGGCATTTAGTTGGTAAAAATGTCATTATCACGAGTGTAACGCGGCCGTTAATGGTTCCCGATGGCGCCGGGTCGTTGGGACAAAATGGCGGGAATAAGATTTGGTAAGCGCATTACGAGCGTTTTTTATTTTCTTTCTTCTTTTTTTTTCTTTTCTTTTTTCTTTTTTCTTTCTTTTTTCTTTTTCTTTCTTTTTTTCTTCCTTTCTTTTTCTTTTTTTCTCTTTTCTTTGGCAGTGGAGACACTTTTTGGCTTTATTTTTGAATGCGGTGTTTTTGAGGCTTCCAAAAAAGAATAATTAGATCTCTGGTTTTAATTAGTTTTATTTTTTCTCGTTTGCTTTTCCGGTCTCATTTGAATTTGAGATTCAACAATCATAAATGAAAGAAAGCGAAGCCAAAAAATAATAATTTCACGCCTTTTCTCCCCTTTTCATCATGTACTTTTTTCCTTTCCCATTTTCCTCTTGCACATTTTTCCTTTCACATTTTCCTCAGGTATTTTATTATTTCCCCTCTTTTCCTCGTGTACTTTCTTCCTTTCCCATTTTTTTGTACATTTTTCCTTCCCATTTCCTTCTTGCTCTTATTCCTCCCCCTTTCCTTCTTCTTTCCTTCCCATTTTCCTCCTGTAATTTCCTTCCCCCTTTTTCTTTTGTACATTTTTCCTTCCCATTTCCTTCTTGTCCTTATTCCTCCCCCTTTCCTTCTTCTAATTTATTTCCTTCCCATTTTCCTCCTGTACTTTCCTTCCTCCTTTTCTTTCTTGCAGTTATTCCTTTCCCCTTTTTCTTTTGTACATTTTTCCTCCCCCTTCCCTTCTTCTAATTTATTCCTTTCCCATTTCCCTCCTGTACTTTTTTCTCCTCTCTCCTCCCCCCCCTTTCCTCCTCCTCCTTCCCCCCCTTTCCTCCTCCCTCCTCCTCCTCCCCCCACTCCTCCTCCTCCTCCTCCTCCTCCCCCTCCTCTTCCTCCTCCTCCCCCTTTCCTCCTCTCCTCCTCCTCCCCCCCTTTCCCTCCCTCCTTCCCCCCCACCTTTCTCCTCCTCCTCCTCCCCCACCTTTCCTCCTCCTTCCTCCCCTCCTCCTCCCCCTTTTCCTCCTCCCCTCCTCCTCCTCCTCCTCTCCTCCTCCTCCCCTTTCCTCCTCCTCCCCCTCCTTTCCCCTCTCTCCCCTCCTTTCCTTCCTCCCCCCTTTCCTCCTAATTTATTCCCTCCAATCTACTCCGCGGCGCCAAAAGGAAGAGAGAGCCGCCGACCGCAGTGATAGATCCACAATGAAGCAGACTCAGCCTCGCCGATGCCCATATTTCTCGAGCCTTAACCCCCGCCAGGAGAGAAATGGCAAGACGGATGCCCTCGCGGCCTCTGCCGGCGCAATGGATGCCGCTCGCGGGAATTTTTCCATCGGCGGAAATTCGAGTGGTGTGGGGAGGGTGGGGAGGGGGTGTGTGGGGAAGGGGGGTTCGGGTGGGACGGGGGTTAAGGTGTGGGAAGGGGGAGGGGGTGTGGGGAAGGGGTACGGGTGGAGGGGTGTGGGGTACGGGATGGGGGTGTGGGGTGGAGGGAAGGGGGTGTAGAGCAGGGTACGGGTGGAGGGGTGTGGGGCGGGGGGAGGGGGAGAGTCCAAACAGTTAAATAAAGGTATTGCGCGCGTGTGGAAATGACGGTTTGAATTCTCGATCGGGTTTTAAATCGGGGCTGAGACGGTTACAGCTCTTAATGGGAGCGTTTAAAGGCGAATAAGGCGATGGGGTTGTTCAGCAGTTGCGAAAGAAGTTTGTCATCATTATTGTGATTAATCATTATCATTATCAGCTATATTCAGCCTTCATTATCATCATCAATCATCATCATCACCACCATCCTCAATCATCATCGATCATTCTCATCACATCTTCATTCATCACCATCGTCAATCATCACCACCACCGTCATCTTCATCATCCTTATCATTGTCATCATCATCACCACCATCGTCATTATCAATCATCATGATCGATCATCCTCACCACATCTTCAATCACCACCATCATCACCACCACCGTCATCATCACCATTATCACCACCATCACCACCGTCATCATCATCG
Organism: Penaeus vannamei; assembly: GCF_003789085.1. Taxonomy (NCBI): domain Eukaryota; kingdom Metazoa; phylum Arthropoda; class Malacostraca; order Decapoda; family Penaeidae; genus Penaeus; species Penaeus vannamei. The sequence continues at coordinate 502,333 of NW_020869124.1, read as the reverse complement.
TGATCAATCATCCTCACCATATATCATCACCACCAACGTCATCGTTATCATCACCATCAATCATCATCACCACCACCGTCATCATCATGATCAATCATCTTCACCACATCCTCGATCATCACCATCCCCATCACCACCGTCATCATCATCACCACCAGCATCAGTCATCATCACCATCAATCACCACCACCACCGTCATCATCACCATCATCATCAATCACCACCATCACTGTCATCATCATTATCATCACCACCATCATCACCACTACGCTTTCACCCCCAAAGTACCCTAAGACGGGATATCAAACCATCGGAGAAAAGATAGTGAAACTTTTGTAATATAATCGGATGTATATATATTTTTTTCGCAGAATTTATGAAAGCACTGTTGCCATGCGTCAAGGAGGGACAATTTAACCTAAACGAGAATTTTTAACGGTCTGTGAAAAATGGCCGGCGGTCTGTGTGGGCTAGACTGCTTGTTAGATTTATAGATTTCTATCTTTTGCACTTCTAAAGGGGATAAAGCTGTTGGAGGGATGTGTAAATTTAGTCGATATTAATGGATTTCGAGAGAAGTTTTGGGTTTTGTGTTTATATGTAAATTTAAACGGTTGAAAAATAAATAAATAAATAGTGTCTCTGGATTTTTTTTTTTCTTATTATTATTGTTTTTGTCTTCGTCAGTTTTCTTTTTGTTCTTTGGTTGATTTTATAATTCATCGTCCTTATACTTATCATTTAACTTTGTCTTTTTACTGAAAAACATGCCCAACCTCTTACCAAACTAGAATAATCAGTAATGGTGATGATAAGGATAATAATGATCACAGTGACAATGCTTACGAGTATAATGATGATGAGAACGAAACAAACAGTAACAAGATATTGATAAGTAGAATAGAATTTGTATGTATAAATATGTATATATGTTTAGGTATATGAATATGTATATATAGTATATATACGTGTGTGTGTGTGTGTGTGTGTGTAATTATGTATGTGTGTGTGTGTGTAATTATGTATGTGTAATTATGTATGCGAGCCTGACGCATTTTATATAGAAACTGATCAAACAACAACACACACACACACACACACACACACACACACACACACACACACACACACACAAACACAAATTCCAGCGCTTCTTCACACAGACAAGGACATCAAAGGACAAAATCTCCTTTGAACAATATTTCCAATTAATCCTCTGAATTATGCGACCTCTGGAGGACCAACGGAATTCATTATAAACTTTTATTGTCCCGAATCCCCGGTGGAGTCTCGAACCGGTTAATGTTCATGAGTGTCAACGTGATCAGTGGGCTATTAGAAAGGGGGTATTGGGGGGGGGGGGGGTATTGCGTGACATGTTGCTTGGTTGTGTTTTGTCTTTTTTGTGGTTGTGGATGATTTGTGTTGTGTGTCGTGTACTGTGATGTGTATGTGTGTGTTTGTGTGTGTGCGTGTATATATGTGTGTGTGCGTGTATATATGTGTGTGTGCGTGTATATATGTGTGTGTCGTGATATGTGTGTTGCGTGTTATAGTGTTGCGCCGGGTATATTGTGTGTGTGCGTGTATATAGTGTGTTGCGTGTATATTTGTGTGTGCCGTGTATATATGTTGTGTGTGCGTGTATAATGTGTGTGTGCGTGTATATATGTGTGTGTGCGTGTATATAGTGTGTGGTGTGCGGTATATATATATATGTGTTGTGTATGTGTGTGTGCGTGTATATATGTGTGTGCGTGTATATATGTGTGTGTGCGTGTATATATGTGTGTGTGCTTGTGTATGTGTGTTTGTGTATGTGTGTGTGTGTTGTGTTGTGTGTGTGTGTGTGTGTGTTTGTATACATACATAATATATAGATATATATATGTTAATAGAAGATATGTATATTATAGATTAATATTATATATATATAATATATATTATATATATATTATATATATTATATATATATATATATATTAAATTTCCATTGAAAGATCCGCCCTCGTTTGCTGCTGATCTGGCCACAACAGCTTAGAGATTCGTCAAGCGGAAAGCCTGCTGAGTCCCTAACTCTCCACGAGAATTGTGCGTGCAGAACCCACGCAGATATTGAGTGCATCTGCTACCGATCCAGTGATTATTCGTCTGTCCTTCTCCAATCAGTTCTCGAACAGTATCGATATTTTCCTCACAAAGTGACATTGTTGGCCTGCCAGTGTGAGGCTGATCTTCGACTTTGTTTGTTTTTTTCCCACTTCTGAAGCGATTTATCCACGTGTGGGTCGTCGACTTCTTTGGGGGCTTTATCACCACCTTAAACCTGTTTCGGAGCATCAATGATTTGCATATTCTCCCAGCCGAGTTTCACCGTGAACTTTCACGTTTGTTCCGGTCTCGATTTTGGTGGATTTCATGTTGCTTGAATTGTGTCCGACTTTCAACTGTTCTTGCCGGCATTCAGGGGCTCGTGTTTGAACATGTTATAACACGTTGGTACGAGAATGTCCAGGTGCATTGAAATCAAATTCCTTCCAAAGAATATATGTATATATATATATATATATATATATTATATATATATATATATATATATATTATATATATGTGTGTGTGTGTGTGTGTGTGTGTGTGTGTGTGCGGATAAGCATGCACTCATGCATGTATGTAACTGTATGCATGTGTCTGTGTATAGGTATGTATGCGTGTGTGTATGCGTAGGTGTTTGTGTATATGTATGAATTTATGAACGGATGTGTTGTGTTTCTCTCATTCCCCTCTCCTTCTCCTTTTCATTTCTCCTTCTTCCTCAGCATCTCGCCTCTTCCCTCTCTCCCTTCTCTCACCCTGTTTCTGGCTTCTCCTTCTCCCTCTTCCTCCTCCCTCCTCCCTCTTCCTCCCTCCCTCCTCCTCTTCCTCCTCCTCCTCCCTGCCCTCCATCCCCCTCTTCCTCCATCTCTCCTCCCTTCTTCCTCCCTCCTCCTTCCTCTCTCCCTCCCTCTCCTCTACCTCCTCCTCCTTCTCTCTCCTCCTTCCTCTTCCTCCCTCTTTCTTCCTCTTCTCCTCTCTCCCTCTTCCTCCCCCTCCTTCCTTCTTCTCCTCCTGTCTTCCCTCTTCCTCCCTCTTCCTCCTCTCCTCCCTCCTCCTCCCTCTTCCTCCTCCCTCTTCTCCCCTTCCCTCTTCCTCCCTCTCCTTCCTCTTCTCCTCTCTCCATCCTCCTCTTCCTCTCCTCATCTCCATCCCTCCCTCCCTCCCTCTCGCTCTCTATTTAAAACACCAAATCCCGAAATTCACCTCTTAACACACGCGTTTCCCATCCCCGCCCATGTCCGCATGCCAGATACCAAAACATGTTTTGCTCACGTTGGGCGCCGAGCACGTGAGCTCAACCAGGGCTTATTTCCACGCTGTTTACATACCCCGATCGGCCGACGGATCAGCCGAGTAATGGAACCGCTGTGATTTGCTGTTGTGTTCACGGGTGTTATTTATAGGCGGGCTGTGCTTCCCGACTGGGGTGTTGTGGCGTGCCTCGTCTGTGCCGTATTGGTGTTGACCTGTCTGTCTGCCTGTGTGTGTCTCCGACGGTGAGGGGTTGGGTGTTGTTGATGTGTGTATTTCGGGCATGTTGTGTACGAATTGATAAAGGGGTGGATTGGTAAGGAGAGAGAGAGGTGTGTATGTGTGCCTGTGTGTGTGAATATATATGTAATGTGTGTGTGTGTGTGTGTGTGGTGTGTGTGTGTGTGTGTGTGTATATGTATATATATATATATATATATATATATATATATATATATATATATATATATATAATATATATTTGTTTGTGTGTTTACACCACACACAAACATACACACACAAGCAAACCCACACATACACACACACGCACATTTACTCACTCATACACAAACAAACACAAACACAGTCTCACACGCACACTCACACATATATGCTCACTCACACACAGAAACACACACTCACTCACTCACTCACTCACTCACTCACTCACTCACACTCACACACGTTCACACACACACACACATGACATACACGAAATATTTAATCATGCACAAAATTAAATGTATTCTACCTAATTTTACTATTCCTTATTTTCTTCACAATCATTTTTTTAAATTCTATCCCATGACATGACCATGAACTTATTCAGTTTAATTAATCTCGAAAATTTTGGGTTTAGAGGAAATCTCGAGAAAAAAAAATCATTTTTGACTTGTCTGATTTTAATATGGTAGCGTGAGGTAACGGTCTTAATGCTTATGGGGGGGGGGGGATTATTAATTTTTTTGTGTTTAGTGTGTGCCGAATATTCGATGGGTTTTGAAATATTTTAACCATTAGCATTTTATTCAATAAATAGATGATGATAAGCAGGTGGTTTATCACAATGTAAATCTTTAACCATGAATATTATGATATAAACAATCATTATTCTTTACTAATTCATGTCAAAGGGTAACTTTATACCCTCCCTTTTTTAAACAAGTTATAGATAAATAAGATTGAACATTAACAAAATAAAAACATGCGAGACGGAATCGAGACACTTACACACACACACACATTCACACACTCACACACATAAACAGACAACAACACACACACACACACACACACACACACACACACACCACACACACACACACACACACACACACACACACACACACACACACACACACACACACACACACACACACACACACACAGACACAAACGCACACACACACACACACACACACACACACACACACACACACACACACACACACCACAACACACACACACACACACACACAAACACAAACACACACACACACACACAATCGAGACCTTTACCCATTTTACCATCATCTCTCCGGGATATTACTTACACGTAAGGTAATCGTTCCCCTTCCTTTTAACCTTCATAAGTTCCCTCTCCTTAAACTTCACTCTGATGAATAATTTTATTGTCAACCGATTCTTTGACGCCGCCGGAACTGTCACCCATGATTGATGCCGCCGCTGTCTTCAAGGGCCAAAAATATGACTAAATATTGATTAAAATGTTCCCTAACAATCATGGCGTGTTTTGCCTCATTTTCTCGACCTTTTTCTTTCTTTTTGTGTTTGGGAAACTTATTTCTTTCCTCCGAATGATTTGTTTAAATCTCGCTCTCTTCCCTCTCCTTTCTCTCCCTCTTCTCTCTTCTCCTCTCTTCCTCTCTCCGTCCCCTCATTTCCTCTTCTCCTCCCTCCCTCCTTTCCTCTTCCTCTCCTCCTCCTTCCTCTCCTCCGTCCTCTCTCTCCTCCTCCGTCCCTCTTCCTCTCTCCGTCCTCCCTCATTCCTCCTCCTCCCCTCCCATCCCTTCCTCATTCCCTCTTCCTCCCTCCTCCCTCATTCCCACTGAGGAATTTTGCTTCCCCCAAATTAACTCTTAACTAAACAAATCAAACCATTCATAAATAATAATCACAATTTACTCCATTTACTATAACACTAAATTTTCGTATATTGATATACCTTTAAGAATATGAAAATATGTAAACAAACGTATTCTTTGGCGTCCATACATCTGTAAAATTAGAACCCACACTTTATTTAACTAAATAACGATCACGATATATTAATTTATATATATTACATTATATTATATATATATATATATATATATATATATATATATATATATATATATATATATATATACATATACATATGTATATATATACATGCACAAATACACATACATATACGTATATATACATATATGTATATACATATATATTCATATATAAACATACATATACATATATGTATATATACAAATATACAAATATATACATATATAAAATAAATATACGTATATATACATATGTATATTTATATACATATAAATATTTATGTATATATATATATATATATATATATATATATATATATATATATATATAGTATATATCATATATATATATATATATATATATATATATATATATATATATATATATATATACACACACAGATATGTATATACATATATGTATATATATGTACACACGCGCACACAGAGTTAGTTAATATATTAATGTATCAATTATGAAAATCTGTTATCATGTAGATTAATCATGGAATATGCTCATTAGGTCTGAATATAGCTATGAAATACAATACTGCATTTCATACGCATTTTCTGCTTTTCTCTTTGTATAAATATTTTTTTACGATTAGATAGACCGATAGATTGTTGCCATTAGCAGTTAGTGTATCCCCCCCCCCTGCTGTCCCTTATTCTTTTATTTTAAAAAACGTGAATAACAGATAAAAATATATATTTTTTACTTTTATATACCATTGTTGGGTTAATATATATATATATATATATATAGAGAGAGAGAGAGAGAGAGAGAGAGAGAGAGAGAGAGAGAGAGAGAGAGAGAGAGAGACAAAAGACCTTTCCCTTCGGCCCCCTGGTAAACCCTCTCACCCCCCCCCCTCCAACTACTTTGCCCCAAACAGACGGAAAAATAAACCTCTAAAAAAAACGACAATTTGTGCGCCATTCCATGTACTTTGGCGTTTCTAAAATATTAAACCCTGATTCGACTTATGGTTGGGGTCGGGGATGGAGGATACCAGTCAGCTGGCCTTAAAATTCTGATGTTATTTGTTTCTGATCATTTATTTAAGTCTTGTCTATTTATTTATCTGTCTATATATCTATTTATAGGTCTCTCTTTTCTCTTCCTCTTTCTCTCTATCTTTTCTATCATCTTCTTCTCTCTCCTCTCTCTCTCTCTCTCTCTCTCTCTCTCTCTCTCTCTCTCTCTCTCTCTCTCTCTCTCTCTCTCTTTCTCTCTTCTATCTCTCTCTCTATCTTATTTCTCTCTCTATCTCTATTTCTCTCTCTACTATTTCTCTCCTATCTCTATTCTCTCTCTATCTCTATTTCTCTCTCTATCTCTCTTTCTCTCTCTTATCTCTCTTTCTCTCCTATCTCTCTTTCTTCTCTATCTCTCTCTTCTCTCGTCTCTATCTCTATTCTCTCTCTATCTCGTTTCTCTCTCTATCTCTATTTCCTCTCTATCTTCTCTCTCTCTCTCTCCTTCTCTCTTCTCTTCTCTCTCTCTCTCTCTCTCTCTCTCTCTCTCTCTCTCTCTCTCTCTCCTCTCTCTCTCTCTCTCTCTCCTTCTTCCCCTTCTCCCTTCTCCTCTGAATTCACAAATGATTTTTGACTGACTGGCATTTAGTTTATTCAAGTTACCCTTTAAATGACATTTTCTGTTTTTCATCCTTTTTTTTAAGATGTCTCAAAATACTGGTTTGTTCTTATGTATTCCTACAAAATGGCTGGAGACGATGATGGTTTTTGTTATTTGATGCGTGCATGCATTTTGAAAACTATTTTGTCGGCTTTATAATGTACAGAACGACTAGATGACGCTTCAGATACAATGATCAGGATTAGGATATATATATGTGTATATATATATATTATAATATATATTATATATATATTATATATTATATATATATATATATTATTATATATTAAAGTGTGTGT
>NW_020869124.1:482262-484762 GCF_003789085.1 Penaeus vannamei | reverse complement strand
AATAATGCGGTGTTTATTAGGTATGAGGGGGAATATGCGGGTTTTATTAGTATGAGGTGAATTTATGCGGTGTTTTATTAGGTATGAGGAGAATATGCGGTGTTTATTAGGTATGAGGAGAAATTATGCGTGTTTTATTAGGTATGAGGAGAATAATGCGGTGTTTTATTAGGTATGAGGGAGAATATGCGGTGTTTTATTAGGTATATTATGCGGTGGTATGAGGAGAATAATGCGGTGTTTTGTTTTATTAGGTATGAGGGAAATAATGCGCTAGTATGAGGAGAATATGCGTGTTTTTATAGGTATGAGGAGAATAATGCCCGGTGTTTTTTTATTAGGTATGAGGGGAATAATGCGGTGTTTTATTAGGTATGAGGAGAATATGCGGTGTTTAAGGTATGCAGCGGAATATTGCGTGTTTTATTAGGTATGAGCGGTATGAGGTATGCGATGAGGGAATAATGGGTGTTTTATTAGGTATGAGGAGAATAATGCGGTGTTTTATTAGGTGAGAAATATGCGGTGTTTTATTGGTATAATGAGGTGAGGATGAGGGAATATGCGGTGTTTTATTAGGTATGAGGAGAATATGCGGTGTTTTATTAGGTATGAGGAGGAATAATGCGGTGTTTTATTAGGTATAGAGATAATGCGTGTTTTTATTAGGTATGAGGAGAATATGCGGTTGTTTTATTGGTATGGAGGAAATAATGCCGGTGTTTTATTAGGTATGAGGAGAATTAATAAATGAGGAAATAATTGCGGTGTTTTATTAGGTATGAGGGAATAATGCGGTGTTTTATTAGGTATGAGGAGAATATATGCGGTGTTTTATTAGGTATGAGGAAATAATGCGGTTGTTATTAGTATGAGGAAATAATGCGGTGTTTTTATTAGGTATGAGGAGAATAATGCGTGTGTTTTATTAGGTATGAGGAGAATATGCGGTGTTTTATTAGGCTATGAGGAAATAATGCGGTGTTTTATTAGGTATGAGGAGAAATATGCGGTGTTTTATTAGGTATGAGGGAAATAATGCGGTGTTTTATTAGGTATGAGGAGAATATATTGTGAGAATATTGGCGGGGTTTTATTAGGTATGAGGAGAATATGCGGTGTTTTATTAAGTGTATATGAGGGAAATAATGCGTGTTGTTTATTAGGTATTGAGGAGAATAATGCGAGTTATATAGTATGCAGGGAAATAATGCGGTGTTTTGAGGAGAATATGCGGTGTTTTATTTATGAGGAGAATAATAGTATGAGGAAATATGCCGTGTTTTATTAGGTATGAGGGAAATATGCGGGTTTATTAGGTATGAGGAGAATAATGCCGGTTTGTTTTATTAGGTTATGAGGATGCGGAAGTATTAATGCGCGTGTTTTATAGGTATGCGAAATAATGCGGTGTTTTATTAGGTATGAGGGAAATAATGCGGTGTTTTATTAGGTATGAGGGAGAATATGCGGCTGTTTATTAGTATAGGGAAAAAATGCGGGTTGTTATTAGGTTATGCGTATGAGGAGAATAATGCGGTGTTTTATTAGGTATGAGGAAATTATGCGGTGTTTTATTAGGTATGAGGAGAATATGCGGTGAGTATCTAATTGCGGTGTTTTTTAGTATGAGGGAAATAATGCGGTGTTTTATAGGTATGAGGATGAATAATGCGGTGTTTATTAGGTATGAGGAAGAATTAATGCGGTGTTTTTATTGGTATTGAGGAGAATATGCGGTGTTTTATTATTAGTATGAGGTAGGAAATATTGCGTGGTTTTTTTTATTTAGGTATGAGGAGGAATATGCGGTGTTTTATTAGGTATTGGAGGGAGGGGAAGTATGCGGTGTTTTATTACAGTGTATGAGGAGAATATTGCGGCTTGTTTTATTTAGGGTATTGAGGAGAACATATTGCGGTTGTTTTAATTAGGTATGAGGGAAAAATAATGCGGTGTTTTATTAAGTATGAGGGAGAATATTTGCGGTTGTTATTAGGTATTGAGGGAAATTTTGTTAAATGCGGCTTGGGTTTTAATTAGGTATTGAGCGGGAAAATTTAAATTGCGGTTTTGGTTTATGTGTTTTTTATTAGGTCATGAGGGAAGGAATATGCGGTTTGATTTTATTTGGAAGGTAAATGGAGGAAAAATTACAATTTGCGAGTGTTTTTATAAGGTTCATTGGAGACGGAAAATTTTAACCATTGCGGTTTTTTGTTTTTTTATTTAGGTATGGAGCGAGGAATTTAATGGCGGGTGTTTTTTTATTAGTATGAGGAGAAATAATGGCCGGTTTTGTTTTAATTAGGATATGAGGAGGAATATTGCGGGTTTCTTTATTTAGGTATGAAGGGAGGGAATATGCGGTTGTTTATTTTAAGGGCATATGAAGGGAAATAATGCGGGTTTTTATAGTATGAGGAATTAATGCAGGTGTTTTTATTAGGTATGAGGAGAATATGCGTGTTTATTAGGTACGCCAGGCCAAATAATGCGG
>NW_020869124.1:443354-445854 GCF_003789085.1 Penaeus vannamei | reverse complement strand
TTTGGACCGAAATAAACATATGGTGCAAAAGGACGAAAAACAAGAAAAAATATCTTTCAGAACAATTTTTTTTACCCTGTTATTGTTTAGTTTATGAGGTAGAAAATTATGACATTAATTAGGATAATTATAATAAAATGATAATTATAATGATCATTTGCGTAATTAATGCAATAATAGCAATCATCAACAATACTCTAATGATTTTCATGATAATAATAATACTTACGATAATGATAATAATTAAAAATAATAATAATAGTAGAAATAATCATAATATCTCTATTATTGTTATTATAGTTATAACTGTTATTACTATATCTAAAATTATCATTATTGTTATTATCATTATAGAAATAGTTATAATGAGGAAAATAACATTGATAATTAATGATAATATTAATGATAATCATAAAGCCCATCCATAATGAAAAAAGGTTAAAAGTATAAAAATCCCGAAAAAAACGGCGAAATCAAGCGATACACAGCCTTTTGGCTGTAATACGCTAGATTTTGTCGTTTTTTTTACGACTTTTGGGATTTTATTACTTCTGGCCTTTATTTCGTTATAAATGGACTGAATGATAATTATTATCATTATTATCATTACTGTCATCATTTTATGATTATTATCATTATAGTCATTATCATCATGATTGTCATTATTATTATAATCATTATTGCAGTAAATGATAATTATTATACTAATTATTATTGCTATTTCTATCATTATAACTATTTATATAATGATAATAGCAATAATGATAATCTTAGAAATAATGACAATAATAATAATTATAATGACATAAATGATATTATTATTGCTTATTGCCATTATTAGTATGAAAATTATTGGAATAGAGTTAATTATTGCTATTATTGCAGTAATTATCAAGATTATCATTATAATTATGATTTTATCATTATTATCATTATTATTGTCATTATCAGTCATTATCATCATAATTATCATCATTATTGTCAATAATAAGGGAATTATCATGGAAATCATCATAATTACCTGAATTAATGTTAAAATCCTCATAATTACCATTAAAAAGCGATTTTTTTCGACGTTTCTCTCAAAAGGCTGTAATACGCTAGATTTTGCCGTTTTTCCGACTTATGGGATTTTATTACTTCTGGCCTTTATTTCATTATAAATGGACTGAATGATAATTATTCTCATACTGTCATCATTTTTATGATTATTATCATTGTAGTCATTATCATCATGATTATCATTATTATTTTCATCATTATTACAGTTATAATAATTATTATGCTAATTATTATTGATAATAGTAATAATGATAATCTTAGATAATATGACAATAATAATAATTATGATGACAATGATAATGATATTATTTCTATTGGCCATTATTAGTATGAAAATTATTGGAATAGAGCTAATTATTGCCATTATTGCAGTAATTATCAAGATTATCATCATAATTACGACTTATCATTATCATTAGTATTGTCATTATCATATAATTATCATCATTATTGTCAATAATAAAGGAATTATCATGGAAATAATCATAATTACCTGAATTAATGTTAAAATCCTCATGATTACCCATTAAACACCGAAAATGTTTTCTTTTCGACGTTTTTCTCATGTCTGTAATACGCTAGATTTTGCCGTTTTTTCTACTTATGGGATTCTATTAGTTCTGGCCTTTATTTCATTATAAATGGACTGAATGATAATTATCATCATTATTATCATTACTGTCATCGATTTTTATGATTATTATCATTATAGTCATTATCATCATGATTATCATTATTATTATCATCATTATTGCAGTTATAATAAATATGCTAATTATTTTTATCATTATAACTATTTTATATAATGATAACATCAATAATGATAGTCTTAGAAATAATAATGACAATGATAATAATTATAATGACAATGATAATGATATTATTTCTATTGCCATTATTAGTATAAAAATTATTGGAATAGAGGCAATTATTGCTATCATTGCAGGAATTATCAAGATTATCATGATAATTATGATTTTTATCATTATCATTATTATTGTCATTATCATTGTCATTATCATCATAATCATAAAAATGATGACAGAAATGATAATAATGGTAATAATGAGGAGTTTAACATTAATTCAGGTAAATATGATTTCCGTAATAATTCCTTTATTATTGACAATAATGATGATATTTATGATGATAATGACAATAATAATGACAATAATAATGATAATGATAAAATCATAATTATAATCTTGATAATTACTGCAATATATATATATACATATATATTTACATATATATTTACTTATATATATATATATATATATATATATATATATATATATATATATATATATATATATATATATATATATATATATATATATATATATAATACATATAAACATATATATTTATAATTATTTATTTATATATATTCATACCCTATATCTATCTATCTCTATCTATCTATCTATCTATCTAG